>NDGM011182272.1:0-20839 GCA_002564305.1 Octomys mimax | reverse complement strand
TGGGGAGGGCAGCTCTGCCT
The DNA here is from genome assembly GCA_002564305.1 of Octomys mimax. Classification (NCBI taxonomy): domain Eukaryota; kingdom Metazoa; phylum Chordata; class Mammalia; order Rodentia; family Octodontidae; genus Octomys; species Octomys mimax. The sequence goes on along the minus strand of NDGM011182272.1, from coordinate 20,819 downwards.
TTTCTATTGCAGTAAATGATTAAAGGCCTTGCAGTTACTTTCATCTTGGTTTGTTGTCTCAGTCTTCACTGTAATTGGCTACTCTGATAACCGACAGCTCAGTTTAGCCCCCACCCCAACCCTCCAGCTGCAAGCTCCTGACAGCCACGTGGCACCATTTTGGACAATTGAATCATTGAATCTCAGCAGAGTCAGCTGCATGATTTATAAGCATGGGGGAGAGGCGGTATTGGGAGATGCAGATGAGCCAGACCCTAAGTGCTGAGAAGAAAAGGTGAGAGAGTTGGGGCTTTTGGTCAAGTTGTTGAGTCACTGCAATAGCTTGGAGAGATCAGTCTTTACATTTCTTGTGTTAGACAAACTTGTTATAGTAATTTATAAATATATCCACAAATTCTTTGCCCTCACCAAAAGAAAATGTTTAATTCCCTTTCCCTTAATTATGGGTCAACCTTCTGGCTCATGGTACCTAACAAATTGAATGCAGCCATATGCTAGAGAGACCACATGGAGAAACCACAAAGAGATAGATGTCCAAGGAGCCCCAGCTGTTCCAGCCTCCAGATGTTTGAATCTTCCCAGGCTCCAGACAAGTGAATGAATGAGCCTTCACACGTGGGTGATTGCAGCCCCTCTTGTGTTGATTGCAGCTCCCTTCAACTGAGGCAAAGGGGAGCGCAGACAAGCTGTCTCTGTTGAGTCTTGACCAAATTGCAGATTCGTAAGCAAAAAGAGTATTTGTTTAAACCACAAAGTAGTGGGTATTTCAATACATAGCATAGATAACCAAAAAGGCTCTGTTCCTTGAAGCCATAGTCAAGGAGGCTGCTATTTATAGCCAGAGGCATTCCTAACTCTTCAATGCTGCAATGTTAAGGAGGAGAAGGAAAAGCCATAATCCTATCAAGGTAAGTACGAGAGGCTTCTAAGTGTACGCACTTTCATAGCAAGCCTCAGTTTTACAACCTAAGGACTCAAGTGTGATTTAGAGCTGCCACGTCACAGTGTGTATGAAACATAAACGTGGTTGTACAAAATTTTACATGAAATAGATTTCTGTAATCTAAAATGTTGATCAGATTGAAAGCTTTTTCTCTACTCTTTTTGGGTAAGAACTAATATTCGTTCATCAAGAACTTGCTATGTACTAGATACTAAGCACACAGTAGTGAACAAGATAATTGACAGAGGATCCTGCCCCCATGAGGTGGGTGGTCTAGTGTTGGAAGAGGCAATGGAAATGGAAATGAATATTAATGTGATATTTTCTGATGATGGTGAAGGTTGTAAAAACAAAAAATGAATGTAGGAGCTGCAGGGGGAAGGGAAATAGGCTTTTTTAGGATAGTTAGAAACAAAGGAACCAAGTGAATGAGTCATTCCCTTCCATCTGACCCTAAAAAGCACCCAAAGATTATTCCTGCTTCCATTATCTTAAGAGGGGGACGAAATGAAACAACAAAATCTAGAAGACCAGCATAAGTACAGGTACTACGGTGCTTGTACCGCGGGAGATCCAGTGGGAGGCACCTAAGGCAGAGGCATCCGACCTTTAAATTCTGAAAGCCTGAATCCCTTCCCCACCTTTTCTTCTTGCTGCCTTTCTGGTGATTTTCAATAAATGCAGCTGCTTACTACTTGGTAGTTGATTGGCCACTCTTTCCTCATTGTACACAGAGACCTAGACTGTTATTGGCCCATTCAACTGCAACACCTTGGCTGAAATGCCAGGGAAGGCCTTCCAAGGGCACATTAGAAATGATGGGACTTGGCTGATGAAAGAAGGCAGCTGTGTGGGGCTCTGGGATCAGGTGTTCAGGCTGAGGGAATAGTTAGTGCAAAGGCCCTGAGGCTGGAATAAACCTGGCAGGGGTCAGGAAGGGAAGCAGTGGAAGAGCACAGTACTAAGTAAGGGAAGGGGAGGTAGCGCCCGGACCACTTATGTCCTCATGGGCTATAGTAAGGAATGAGGATTTTTTTTAAACTGTTAAGAAAATTTTTGTGGTTTTATTGTATCATGAGGCACTGAAACATCTGAACAAATCAATATTTGGGTGGTGAGGTAGCTGCTTTCTCCTTCATTTCTTGGGGTTACTAGAGCAAATTGTCCGTAGATTTAAAAAAAAAAAAAGGACAACCTTTTGCATTACTTAAGTCTTTCCAAGGCATGCACTGGTACAACACAAACTTCTCCTGCCAGATGCCACTAGTCTAGTGCCCAGACATCATGCACAGCACTGTGGTGGCAGCAGCACGCTGCACCCACTTCCAGCACGGCCCTGCTTGCTTGTCTATGATATTTGGGGCATCTGGAGGAGTGTGGTAGTATCAGGAAGAGGAGGGAGAAGGGAGCAGCATGAGTGCCAGCGGGGAGGAGGTCAGCCGACGCTGTGCAGGGCAAGCCTGAACATGTCATTGGTGCAAACCCAAGCATCACTGATGTCCTTTAACAAGAACACCTGGTGGAACCCCATGATGGGATCTTCATCAGCCTTGAGCTGACCCACAGCCGTGCTGATGGTGCAGCTGTCTGGTGTAGGCTGATGGTCCTGTGCTGTGATGCTGTGCTGAATTTTCTGGAACAGAAGGCGAGACAACTTCTCCACAATGGCAGCTTTTCCCTGGAACTGCTGTCCCTGCCACAGAAGGCATGATACATCAATATAAATTGTGCCTAGTTGGGTTCTGTCATTATCAAATAACTGGTAGTAATGTTGAATGAAGCTGGATCCAGTCTGCTCCCAAAGTGGCTTATCTCCCATTCTGAAGTGTCACCCAGTATCACAGAGACCCGAGGGGCTGGCATGATGGCAGCAGCCAGGAACGAGGATTTTATTATAGTGCAATGTTCAGCATTAGGAGTTTATGGATAGGTTAGTGACAGAACACGACAATGGTGGATTAGCCAGTGCTCAGCTTGTAACACCCAGGTGAACTAAGTCAGGTTCTGGGGTGGATGGCCCGCCTGAGGGTTGTTGCGCTGGAGGAAGATGATGCACTGTTGATTCTCCTGGAGAAGCTTGCCATGCTGGCTTTCCTGGTATGAACTCAGCTGTTCTCACTGTTGGAGGAGCTCAGGTCCTCACTGTCCCTGGAGGGCTGCAGTTCCTTCAGGGGAGCTCTGGTCTTCCCCTTGAGCATTGCTTCTGGCTCGAGCGCAAATCCCTCCAGCTACTGGCAGAGTCTTCATCCTACTGGTACAGACTTTCTAGTTTCTACCACTGACCTTTGGGCCTTCTCAGTGCAGTTCCTTGATACAGACTTCATGAGACATTGCTGTAGGCTCTAGGCCTCCAGCTGGACCTGTGTCAGACGTTGCCCTGGGATCCAGGCCCTCAATTAGATTCTTTGGGTCTCTAGTGTGTGGAGAGACCTCCTGCACTCTTCTGCATTGGACTCTTTGAGTGAATATTATAAAATAATCCTATAAATTATGTGCTTTTTATTAAATCTATGGTCCTGTAAGCCCTGACCTCAACAATGATTTATCTCTTTAAAAGAGCACTCTGTAGAGAAAGGAGTACAGAGGAGCAAGCAGCAAAGCCAGGATCCCAGTTAAGCGGCTCCAGCAGTAAGCAAGAAGGGATGACTGCAGCGTGCATCCCTGTGGGCAGGGGAGCTGGGTAGCAGCACGAGCTCTGGGGTCTTGGGGATGCGCTTTGAAGGAGCTGTGGAAACTGTTGCCAGGGTGAGAATGGGTGTCCACACGGCTTATCAATTCTTATGAGGCTCGGTGGGTGTCATCATTGGGACATCCCATCCAATTGTCCTTTTAGGCTGTTGATATATTTGAAGGAGAAACCAAAGGAGCCAGAGGGACAGACACCAAGTACTTAAAAGCAAGCCAGACATATCCTGTTAGTTGTTTCAAACAGGTGCCGTTAGTTACTGCCCCTCCCTGGTTGTATGGCCCCAAGCTGTGGAGCCCCTTTCTAGTGTCATCTTTCTAGTTCCAGGTTCTTTTTGTTCCAAATCAGAGCACTAGAATTTGGATCACTTAGGATTTAGCATGAGTCATTGTCACAGTTTAGATCTAAAATGTCCTGGAAGCCTCATGCATTTGGAAGTTGATTGGATCACAAGAGTTCTAGATTCATTCACTTATCTGTGGGCTCATCCACTAAAGAGTCCACAGCTGTGTGTTAGGAGGTGGCCACAGGGCTTGATCTCGATGGGTGTATTCTTCCTCTTTTCCTTCTCTCTGTTTCTGGCTTACACTGGCAAGGAGCTGCTCTGCTTCTGCTTTCCATCCAGCCAGCCATGGGCTGAAACCGGCAGCCAAAATAAACTTCTCCTTTGAGATGTGAGTGTCAGGTGTTTTGGCTCAGTGACAGGGAAAGTGATGAAGACAGCCATTCTTGTGGGACTTAGAGAAAGGTAATGGATGCTGCTAATTAGCTTGCTAAGTATTCTCTACAACTAGAGGATGGCTGGTTGCAACTAGAAAACGGAGGGCAATTATCTCTTTATTATGTATGAATCCTATTACATGATCCACACAGGAATTTAGGACTAGTTAGCTTAGATAGATTGGTGTACAGGTACAGGCTAATGACAACATCATGGATTTGTGCTCTGTCACTCCTTTTAATCTAGGGCTATGGGCTCCATCTCTTATGGGACAAGCTGGTCACTATGTCTGATTTACTAGCCCAAGATCATGTTGTCTGGGTTTTCATTCTATGTTTACCTGAATTTCTAGAATTTGGTGACATTTTGAGGGCATCTTTATTAAAACTTGGCCTTCTGGCAATCAACCTCTTCTTCAGTTTCTGAGAAGTGGTATGTGACCTGTGTGTTGGTTACTTTTCTTTCATTGCTCAGACAAAATACCTAACACACAAAATTAGGGAAGGAACGGTTTGTTTAGCTCACAGTTTGTGGAGGTTTCAGTCCATACTCAGCTGGCTCCAAAGCAGGGTGACACATGGCAGAGGGTGACAATTCATGGAGGTAGAAAACAGCAAAAGCAACAAGAATAAAAAGGGAGGAGTGTAGGCAGAGAGCGAGGCTCTTTCCTTCCCTTATGTTGTGTTCAGGCTACCTGCCCCAGGGCAGGCATAGCACTCACACCCCGAATCCCAGCATTGGATCATGAAGCAATCATAAACTCTAGAAGCCTGTCGTAGGACTGTATGAGGCTTTGGGGGAACAGCTAAAAGACACAAACCATAACAATCCATATCTCCAGGCTCACATGATTGGACAAGAGATGACTCCTTGATTCACGGAGGACCAAGACTCCCAGTCAGCCTACTAGTAACCAAAACAGTCTCAGATGAACTCACTAGCTGTGGTTCAGCCATATTTACCTGTTTTTAGGCAAACAGAGAAAGGCGGACTCCCACTTCAGAATGAAGCAGATATTCAAAAGAAGCCGAGGAGCAACGGACCACAAGTGCATGCTGGGAATGTGGCTGCTTTCCGTCCTCATTTGCTGAGGCCTGGCTGCGCTCCTGCCATAGCTCCCTGACACACTGGAGCCTTGATACAAAGTTCCCCACTTTAGGGTCCAGCAGAGTGTGGTGGGTTTTTATTACTCACCTCCAAGAGTCTGAATGGACACAACTCTACATCTTGTCCTGTTCTTGTTCCTAGAGAATGCCACTTGTGAGCCTGCAGATAAATATGACTCTATTGTCACTGAAATGGGAAGAGCTTAAGACTCTTTCTGGAACAGTGCCACAACATCTTTAAACATAAAGGGCATCTCCTCTTTCTATTTTAAAATATACTTTTTTCTCTATTAGAAAACCACTTTCCCTGAGGTAGTAACAGAGAGTCTGTTGTTTGAAAAACAATTTAAAATACTTTAACTGCAGCAGATCTTCACTAAAATGAACAGCTGTCCCAGGTACCTAGGGCTAAAGTGTCCTTATCAATTGTCTGCACTATTCTGTATTAAAACTATCTCCGCTGGCTACAAACAAACAGAGCTGCTTTTAGTCTTAGTTCTATACGTGACAAGCTGTACGGTGTTTGGTGAAGAGGGTAAGGTTCCTGGCTTGTAAATGGTTAGCATTAGGAAGGGAAATGAATTTTCTTCTTTCTGCATTATGTCTCTTCTTGTTATAGCTGGTAGCCTCATAAGGCTGGGTGGAAAGAGGCGTCCTCAAAATGGCAAGAGTTTCTAGCTATGAATGAGAAAGGTACAAATCACAGAAGGTGAAAGGCTAGTAGCCCAAACAGCACAAGGAAAAGCAGGGGGCCGGGAGCAGCTCTGGAGATGAGTTCCTCCAGGGTGAGGATGGCCTCGTCCCAGGGCCAAGCCCTCTGCCTAAGCTAAAACAGGAAACCAATGTTTGTGAAGTGACCTGAATGAATGAACAAAGGACTGAAAGGGCTACTAAGTGAAAGGCAGAAAGCGATGTTCCTCATTGTTAGTCAGACATGAATTTCTTTCTATAGAATTTAAAGCCTTCAATCCTCTTGAGTTTTTTCTCGCATTTAGAATCTGATATAGTTTCTGGAGAGATAAGGCAAAATTTAAAAAAAATTTCAGGCTCTCATAGTTAAGATTCTTTTTTTTTTGGCAGAACCGGGGATTGAACTCAGGCCCTTGAAGGATTCTTCTTTTCTTTTTTGGTGTACTTGCCAAACTCAGGACCTTGTACTTGCCAAGCAGGTGATTGAGCCACTGAGCTACATCCCAGGCCCATATTTAAGGCTCATGTATTATTTTGAATGTAGATACCAAGCCACAACCAACACCCTGGTCGTTCCACAGTGTAGGAAGAGAGGTGTTAATTCTGAACTATGTCTGTGAGACCACTTGGATATTAAAAAGGTTCCTCCACTTGTGCCCCTCCACTCCATAAAGGACAAGTGACAGGAAGCACCTTCCACCTGGTGTCGGAAACCTGGTGCCAGCCCTGTCAAGGAGCATGGGAAACCACCACCACCACTTTCACAGTCCGTGGAAGAAGAGCCCAACCTCCTTTGATTTGGAGAAAGCCTGGCTTCTTTATCTTATTAACAATACCATATCCCAGTGCTCCAGTAATTACAGGCCTATTTCTGAAGCAATCAAATTGCTTATTGGAAGGAAAGACTGTTTCCTTTCCCTAATGAATGCAAACAGTTCCCCAGAGCCCAAAGGTGGTGTGTATGAATGCCCCACTGTAACAATGAAAAGCGATTATAAATAAATGACACAGAGCTGCTCTGTTCTTAAAAATCACTGCATGATCAATTTGAGAGACATGCGGGGAGATGGGACTCATGAGATTTTGTTTTAATTATTCTGCCCGAAGGAAAATGATACTTGTTCTTTGTTGGTACAGAGAAGCTGAAAGAGACTTGGAAAACACGATCCTATTCATCTTTTTCAAGCCACTGACTTGGGCAAGGGGAAAACTGAGGGGCAGATAGATGGCAGTTCTGATCCTAGTGGAGTGTTTGAATGCTTGTATAGCATCAGGTCCGATAGATTCATATGTCTCTCTCCTACCTAACTACTCAGATAACTGTTGGCCTTTGAAAATTTGCTTTAAAAAAAAAAAAAAGCAGGAGGAGGAAATTAGCAGAAGGATATTATGAAAAGGAATCTTCTTTTTTATCAACTACCAACTTCTTGGCATAGTGTTAATGAGAGGGATGTCTATGTGTGTGCACTTGAATATTTTAGTATGTTTTGAGAAAATAGGTTGGGAGCAAGGGCCGAAATGAAGGCATTTCTTTTCAGCCGTGGGACAGGGCCTTCCCTTCTCTGAAACTCTCACATATCCCTGTTGGGGACCGGATTATGGTTCTGTCAGGCTGGGGTGCTGATGGCATGACATCCTTCAGATTCTAAAGCAAAAACTCTGGTTAATAGTTGCTGTATAACCCCCATCTAAGTCTGGCTACTGCCCAGAATGGCAGTTTACAACCAATTTTTCACTCACAGGTCATGCTGCAGACTTCCAGGGAGGCCCTCTGAGACTAATTGAGAAATCAACTTGTTACTCTTTGCCATTGTTAAAAAAATGAAAATTAAATGTTTGAAATTCACCTATGTATGTGTCTGTAATGGCAGAATTTCCGGCAAGAGAAACTAAAAATTCCTCGGGAGCCCAGATATTTACGTTTCCAGAGATTCTGCGCTGCGGGATGAGGTTGTCAGTTCTCCTTAGGTGAGTCTCTTGGTTCTGAGTGACAGGTGCCCCCATGGCACTTCTTTGTACAAGTCTTAGCCGGATGACATTCATCAGGAGCTGGCAGAATCCCCCGCCCGACTCAGAGTCTTGTTTCTGCTGGCTTTTAAAAGAAGAGAATACAAAAGTCATTTGCAAGAGTTTCTGGAATTTGACCAACTCAATGGTTTGGCAATTTTAAGTGAACCAACTAATCGGGCTAACCAATCCCTAGCTAATTTAGTAAAACAATTGCTTAACTTTCTGATTGATAATCAGTCAAGTCAATAACTTCCTCTTGTTTTGGTTTTTTCATTGTCATTTGTTTTGTCTTTGACATCGTGTAGGCACAGCTCAAGTTAAGCAAGCCAGATGGTGCCAGTGCTTGCGGAAAGTAAGTGGATGCTGTGTTTAAAAAATGTGAACGTCTGTATGAGAGATACAGCTTTGCTGAAGAAGTAGATGGAATTAAATGGGCTAAGTTCACATAAACAAAAGAAGTAAAAGGAAAAAAGAGAAAAGAGGAGAAAATAGATGAGAAGAAAAAAAAGAAGAAGAAAAGACAAAGGAAGGGCCGTCCCTACCAGGGAATGAAGTCTCTACAGAAACTGAATGTGTAGAGAATCCCTCTGGGCCTGAGAACAATTAGCTCTCAGAAAATGAGAGGACGGGCTGTGTGCTTTCAGGGATTCAAATGAAACAGGTGTCTGCTGTCCCTTAGGAAGCTGTTCACTCTTATTTTTTGGATATTTGCCCCTTCAGGGTAAATCTAAACCCTTGAAAGTTAAAGACTTTCAGTCACTGAGAGCCTGAATAATTAGATCCTTGGAAGACATTACTCTTGCAAGAGTCCTTCATCCTTATGCTTCTTGGGATGTTTTCTGTCAAAGGAAAAAAAAAATCTCTAGTCCTACTGAGAAAAAGCAAAAGATGATACAGCTCCTAAAGTGGGAATGAAAGGGAGACAATTTGGATTTTTCCCGTCTCTCTATTGACTAAATCCTTATGACTACATGGATAGTGGGAGAAAGTGAAAGGTCTGATTCTTCCAGATTCCTGATAAAAACGCAGTGTGTTTTGCCAGTGCGTGAGAGCGGTGGCATGAGGCCGAGGGCAGCGAGCAGCAAGCACACAGGGCAGAGTGGCCAAGGAGACTAATTTTCTCCTTTTACCTGCTGTGAAAGATGAGGTGTATTTGTGCCAGGAGGGGTGTTATTAGACTGATGAAGGACAGTCTTCCAGACAGTTAATTAAGGAGCACGCGTGTGTGGACCCAGGGAGACACCTATCTCCTCCACTGCAGGAGGAGGAAGGTGTGGGAAAGGCACACTCCTGTGGAGGGTGAGGACTTTTCCCACAAGGAGCCAGCAGCACATTCTTTAGAGTCAGAGTTCACACATTTTGGAGTGAAGGATGGGATGTTGTGTATTTTTAGCAGCGACCATGAAAAGCCTCCTGAGAAACTGTCTCTCTACGTCCCCCTGGGGAGAACCTGAGTCTCCCTGCCTTAGCAAGGCTGACTTCCAGCTTTTAGAAGCCAAGGTCATGTGGCTTTGCCTACAAGAGGATAGCATTGGAAAGGAGTGGGAGGAGCCTCCAGAGGGGAGGGGAAATGACTGAATGAATTCAATAAGGAGACTCCACCCTAAGGTCTTCTGCATCTTTGGGGTAGACTGGAACTGATAGACTATTAGGTGAGAATAGATTGTTTAAAGATAGCACCCTAGGAATGAGACCAATGCACCATGTGATGTAGGGACCATAGTAGGCCTTACCTGATGCCTGCATCACAGTAAGTGAAGTTGGGTGCAGAGAGTGTGTTGTACTTTAATATGTGGTTGCAGAGATTAACACATAGTGGAAGAAATGTGTTAATCACTTTGTAGTGCAGAAATCTATTTCTAGTGGTGATTGTAATTTACGTGTCTATGTTGGCACAATCTTTTTAGAGACTAATATGGCAGTATCTATCAAAACTTAAAACTGGCACACTCTCCAACCAAATATTTTACTTCACCAAGTCTGCCCTTTAGAAATATGCATGCATACACAACAGAGGGGCAGGGCCCGGGATACAGCCTCCATGGACAGCATTTGCCTAGTTGAAATCCTGGGCTTGACCCAGCACTGTAATCAGTCAATCAATCAATCAATCACAGAATGAAAGTATAGAGAGGTTTTTGGAAAAGCCTTATTTGTAGCAGCAAACACTTGGAAACAACCTGATTGTCAGTAAAGAAGGCAGCAATTAAATTGATTATTCTATAAGTATATGGAAAGATCTCCAAGATATTGGGAATTGACTTTTTTAAATTGAAGTAAAATACATATAACACAAAATCAGCCATTAATTACCTTAAGTATACAATTCAAAGGAATTTATCTTATTTCATTTATTTTTTAATTTTAAAGAGGAAGAACAAAAATGAAAACAACACAAACAAAGAAATAAAGCAATGTAAGACAGTACAAACGGTACAGAATTTCAGAACAATGGAATATTAACAATAGTTGCCCTGTTAAGGTACTGGTGTCATCAAATTTGTTATTCAGACCACCACATATAGATATGCAAGACTGATCAAACTAACATTCCCTCTTCCTTTCAGTAAATCTTATTTTTTCCTTGTCCTTTTTTAATTCTTAAATTTATTTTAAAGAGTATTATAATCATAATAGATAAGACATTAAAGATGGTGTATATTTAAAAGAACAAGATAAAAGGAATTCATTGGTGGTTGTTACATTGCACACTGTTGTCCTCCGTGTAGTTGCTCAGATTACAGGTATTAGCATATAGAATTAGTCAAAGTAAAAATTTTAAGCATTAATTGCTACTTTCAAAAAACTGATAGAGGGCCAGCCAGATCGCTCAGCAGATTAAAACACCTGCTTAGGCAGGAGCAGGGACCGGGGTTTCATCCCTGGTGTGCTGTGCCAGCCCCACTCCTGGGGCACACTGAGATAGCGATTGAGACTAGGCGTGGTGGCATGAGCTTATAATCCTAGTGCTTGGGAGGCTGAAAACAGGAGAAGTGCTGAGTCTGATCTACATGGTGAGACCCTGTAGACCCTGTCCTAAATACATAGAAAGAAAAAAAAAGATAGAAATTTAGATAGTAATACAATCTTCTCAGCTATCCTGTAAATACACTTACATGATTTTCCCCTTTTCTTTTTTCGTATCTTTTCTCCTTTCCTTCATCTCCATTGTTCCTTATTCGTATGTTAAGCTTCTTTCTGTTTTACTCTGTCTCTTGTACCCCTCAAATTGTATTTATTCTTTTAGGTTTTACACTTGGGAGACAATCTGATGTTTACACATGTGCATCTGATTTATTTCACTTACAAGTATAGCCTCTAGTTACATTTGCTTACCTATAAAGGCCTCAAGTTTATCTTTCTTTATAGCTGAGTAATATTCTATTGTATATAAATACCACAGAGTTTTTTTTTATCTGTTTCTCAGATGATGGGGATTTGGGCTGTTTCCAAGATCTGGCTATGACAAATTGTGCTGCTATAAACACACGTGCACGTATACCACTGGGATACGATGTTTTCAGTTCTTTTGGGAAAGTACCCAGAAGAATAGCTGGATTGAATGGGATTTCCAGTCTAGTTTTTTGAAGAGTCTCCCTACTGATTTCCATAGTGGTTTTACTAGTCTACATTCTCACCAGCAGTGGAGAAGGGTTCCTTTTTCCCTGCAGCCTCTGCAGCATTTATTAGTTGATTTCTTTATGATAGCCATTCTTTCTGGGAAGAGATGGCATTTCAACATTGTTTTAATTTGCATTTCTCAAATGGCCAGTGATGTGGAACATTTTATCCCATTTTGACTTTAGTTTAGTGCATGATGATAGGCTTGGGTCTAGTTTTAGTTTTTGGTATGTGGAAAGCCAGTTTTTCCAGCACCATTTGTTGAAGAGACTATTTTCCAGTGAACAAGTTTGGTCCCTTTGTCAAAGACAAGGTGACTGAGTGTGTTTGTAGTTGTGTCGATATTTTCTAATCTGTTCCACTGATCCTCAGGTTTGGTTTTTTTTTCCCATACAGTGCTGATTTTATCACAGTAACTTTGTAGTATAGTTTCAAGTCAGATCTATTCTATAGTATAGATTTAATGCCTCCTGGCTCGCTTTTGTTGGCCAGGATTTCCTTTACTATTCTAGGTCTTTTCTGGTTCCAAATGAATTTTAGAAATGTTTTCTCTAAATATGTGAAGTATGTTGATGGTATTTTAATAGGAATTTCATTAAATCTATATAACAATGTTGGGTTCAGGGGAATTTAATATGGTATTACATAATCGTTAACAGCTGGTATGGATTCGCAACCACCTGTAAAATGGGCTATTCTTTCACCTGCTTCTTCATTGCTGATAATTTTTACCCTTGTCTGACCTCTTCTTCAGCAAGGGGTGGGTTCCTATACAGGCTTCTAAGATGTTACATTTCGCTGGGAGTTCTTGCTCAGTTCATGCAGAAATCACAAATTGGCAACCTGTAGCCCTCCCCATGTTAACAGCCCCACCTTTTTAAAAAAAAAATGTGTTTAGTACAGGGTCTACAGGGTCTCACTACTCAGACTGGACTTGTAGTGACTCCTGGTTTTCAGCCTCCTAAGCGCTGGGATTATAGGTGCACACCACCACGTCCAGTCTCATTCACTGTGTCAGCACACCCCGGGGGTAGGGCCGGCACAGCATGCCAGGGATTGAATCCCCGGCCCCTGCATCTACCTAAGCAGGTGCTTTAATCCACTGAGCTATCTGGCTGCTCTCCCTCTCCCCACCTCTTGCATGCCAGTGACTATCAGATCTTGAGATTAACAACTGTCCTTGCCATGCAGAGCCAGCAGATGCTACCAGGGCTCACGAACTCTTCCACCCACCAGAGAAGGTGGTTCCTGGCAGCTCTGTTCTCTGTGATCTGTGGCTGTACCTGCTGCTTCTGGCACCAACACCCCTTGGTATTACCAGCTCTTATTGTACTAGTTTAACATACTTTAGTCAAGACAGAAATCATAAACAGGCGAGATTAGGCCTTGTGAAGAAGATTTCCTAGAGTTACAGCTGTAGCCTGAGAGTGAGCAGCCATGGGTGACTCCTGCCAACTCTAAAGGGAGGTTGCTTGTAAAGGAAAACAGGCGGCCTCACGCATATTTTGTGTGAGACTTCATTTGGTCATGGACAGAAGAGGGTCTTTCATGGACCTATATGAGCAGGGCTGCCAAAGTATAGATTCATTTAGAGAGGTTTCAGGGGTTGGGGTGTCGTCAGCATAGAACTGAGATTTAAGCCTGTTGTGGTCAAAGAAAGTTTCTCTCAGATTGGCTCTGGGGTACCTGATGCAGCCAGCCTGGCTGCAAATATTTGGAATAGCTGGGGAAGAAAAATGACATATTTTTTGGGGAGCACTAGGCCTTTCTTTCATGTCTTACAACCATTGCCTCTGTCTAATTCCAAGATATTTTCACCACCCCATACCAAATCCATACCTATTAATCAGTCACTCTCCCATCCAAGTACTGACGCTGCTTAGCTTCAAGGATCAGACGAGACCAGTTGTGTTCAGGGCAGTATGGCCGTGCAGTCATTCTCATGACCCATGAGAACTGCCTTTTGGGTTTCAGAAGAGCATGAACAATGTTCTCTCACTTATGTTTTCAAGCCCTCCAAACTAAACCTTGTATTTACAACCACCTACAGAAGCCGCGGGCACAGAGGCTCTGGGCCAGCGCCTGGAGCTCTCCTGCCTAGGTCCCGGCTCCTGGCTCTGAGCCCAGCCAGTTGTGCATCACGGGGCATGTGCCTGTGCTTTACAGATGCAGCCTGAGGATAATAATAGCATCTATAGTGTGTGCAGAAGAGTACGCCAATGAAGAAGGCCAGACTGACACAGGCTCTTTAGGCTATTTGCTTCTCTGTTATTTTAATTCCTTAAGTCAAAATCATGAGCAAGTAAACCTGATTTCTACCTTAGGGAGCAGGTGTGCAGAGAAGAATAATCTCTTCCTGGACCCTGATAGGGCTGTGCTGTGACAATGGCTGTCACTTGCCTAAGCACAGGTTGCAGAGGGATGCATGTTTCAGGGCAAGCAACAGCACTGTCAGTCCTTTAAATTTCATTTACAGCACAGCAGAAGCACAGGCCTTCTGCAGTCACAAGATCCCGACTGAGAGGACTCCCATGAAATACCTGTGTCCTAAGGACATACATCCAAATCAAGGCGCTGATGTCAGTTTAGGGTAGAGGAAAGAGTCTCCATGAAACTGGGAAATCTGCAGAGAAGGACAGAAGGAAGGGAAGAGGAGAAACAGGAACAAGGATAAGTGAAGGCGAAGGAAGGGAAGAAAAGGAAAGGCGAGAAAGCAAAGAATTAGGCCAAGTAGATGATCAGAGGCCCTCTGCATGCCTCTGATCGTAGGCTGTAGCTCTAAACGGTTCATATTAAAGCAGCTCTGTAAAGCAGTTCAATCAAAAAATCAAAGCACTAACGGAAGCACTTGTTAGTTGCAAGCACTAAAGAAGCACTTTGGCTTCATTCAGTCATTATCTACACGGAGGCCAGAGAGGCAGCCACGCAGAGCTGCTGAGCGCAGAGGCCCCGCCTGGCTGCAGCAGTGGCTTCCCGGTGTGCCTCCCTCCTTGTTTCCCCACAACGAGCACAGCCCCTCACCTGCCCCCGATGCCTGCGGGAAGCCGGTCAAAGAAGTCCCTGGAGAAGCCTTCACTTCGCCGCTGCATCTGAGCACAGCCCCAAGCAGACTCTGGCATGCTGGGATGCCCTGGATTTGGGGGGCTTGGGGGTCGTGAGCAGAAAGCTCGGGTTCGGCCAGGTGCCCATCAGGAGGAGGTGGGGATGCAAGGCTGGACCTTGCAGGATGCAAAAAGTGGCACCGTATTGAATTTCTGTTGTTCAAAGGGAATATTTTACAACTGAAATGCTACCGAACCTCCAGAAAGAGGTGGATAGCATTGTGCTAGGATATATTTTTAAGTATTTCTAGAATGTTCTGTGCTGTTTTCTTGCCATAATGGAATGGTTCAAAGGAATAAGCAGGCGTTTTCAAAATGGCGATATTGCTTCTGATAACTTTCCAGAAAAATTAAATATGAGGTGAAGAATAAATTACAGTTTGACACAAGTTGTCTTGTTACAATGCCGTTCCTCTTCCCCAGCAACCTACTTCCTGTCTCATTAAGCCAGCTGACTGGATAGCGCTAGACAATTATGACGGTGATTTACTACCTTAATGCTCAATTGTTACGCGGAGCTGAGGGGTGGGGGAGGGAAATCGCACCACCATCCTTGGAAGGGTGACCAAGTCCTCAGCTGTAGCGTTAAACACTGCAATAGAAAGCAGAAACATAGTAAAGCATTTCACCGCTGTTATGAGCTGAGATATAAAATGAGATTTATTTGCAACAATCAGATAGAGAAAATTGAGTACGGGGAATTGATGGCCTAGAAAGCCTCTCAAGTTGCCCAGGAGTTTCTATGTGAGTCACATAGCAAAATATTAAAGAGTCAGAGGAGGGGGAAAAAAACCCCTGGAGCTTTGACATTTTCTGCAGCCACTCTTATAGATAAAGGCATTGACCAGTTTGTACAATATAAAATATGGTCCCAATAACAGCCTTCCGCAGCTGAGCTCTCCGCACAGTTAGATACCTTGGGCCCTTAAATTGCTGCTATAATTCAGCTTTTCTCCTATTCTTTTAAAAAATGCAGTTCTTCTGCAACTGTGATGCCAAATAATCAAAATTCCCAATCGGCCCTCTTCTCTTTTTCATTCCCCAAATGCTTAATCCTAGTAAATAATTTCAAATACTTCTAATATATCTTTCAGCATTTCCTGTTATTTCTTAAATTCTCTGAGAATTATCATTGAAATTTGAATTTAATGATACGCTAATCCCAAGTTAATACTTAAAAATGAGAGCAGAAATTAGAGGCTTATGTTAAATTTCACTTACTTAGGTACTCATCTAGCAGCCAGTATTCAGCACAATTTTAATGGGTCTTTGACATTGATGGCCACACTGAGACTGCAGATATATATGATTTTTCAATATGTGTGAAACATTAAGTGCTTCCAGAGTAATATCCATGTATCTACATGTTTTCAAACTTACCAGAGGCAGGGCCGGCCAAATAGCTCAGTGGATTAAAGCACCTGCAAGCAGGCTCAGGGGCTGGGATTTTGATCCCTGGACTTGCCATGCTGGCCCCGCTCCTGGGGCACGCTGAGACAACAATTGAGATTGGATGTGGTGGCATGTGCCTGTAATCCCAGCTCTTGGGAGGCTTTAAATAGGAGAATCACTACGAGTCCGATCTAGTAGTGAGACCCTGAACATTGTGTAGACTCTTCCCTCATATACAGGAAAAAAAAAAAGACTGATTTTTTTCAAAAACCCCTTTGTTTTGAAATAATTTACATTATAGAAAGTTAGAAAGCAAATACACGGGGTTCTGGGTGCTTCTCACTCCCCTCTTCCTGGTGGTGATGTTTTAGATAACTCTAGCCCAGCCTGAAAGCCAGTAAGCTGCCTTAGGGTACTGCTCAGGAGAGCATGCAGATCTCACACAGCTGCTGTCGTTCTTTTTTTTTTTTTTTGGCTGAACCGGGGATTGAACTCAGACCCTTGCGCTTGCCAGGGAAGCACTTATTCTACTGAGCCATCTCCCCAGCCCAGTTGCCCTCATTCTTTACATATGCTCGCTTGCGTATGTGCCTGTCGCTCTCTTCAGTTTGAGCCCAAGTATAGCCCTGTGCCGCCAAAACTAAGATACAGAGTTGTTCCATCACTACTAAAGAAATCCTTGATGTACCCTTTGTATTCACAGCCTCCTTTCCTCCTTCTCCTTATCCCTATCACTTGGCAACTACTAATGTGTTCTCCATCTCCAAACTTTTGTCCTTTCTAGGACATGATAGCAGTGAAATCATAATATATGCTATGGCTTAAGTGTGTTTCCCAAAAGGTCACATGTTGGAAACTTAACCCCTGGACTCAAATACTGATGTTTTAGTCTTTTTTTTTTTTTTTTAATTGCTATAGGGTCTCATTATGCAGCTTGGACTCATAGTGATCCTCCTGTCTCAGCCTGCCCAGCTCTGGGATTACAAGTGTGCATCACCATGCCTGGTTTCAGTGGCCAGTATGGTGCACTTGGGTTTCTGGGACTGGCATGGCATGTGGTGCCAGGGATCAAACCTGGGTCCTTGCACTTGCCAGGCAGGTGCTTAAACCACTGAGCTGTCTCCTCAGCCCCTGATAGTGTTTTAAAGTGACACCATGGGAGATAATTAGAGATAGATGGGGTCATGACATTGGGTTCCTCCTGATAGAAAGAGGGGCTTTATACAAAGAGAGTGACCCTTGCTCTCCTCGTGTGATCTCCTTGGCTAGGTAATGATATGACAGAAGACCCTCATCAGGTGCAGGCAACTTGAAACAGGGCATTCTTCTCTGCAGAAATGTTTTAGAAATACATTTATTTTCTTCATAAATGAATGTCTTTTGGTATTCTTTAGCAGCAGAAAATATATTAAAATAATATATGGACATTTGAGATTCACTCTTTTCCATAAACATACTACCCTTAAGATCCAGTTACACTGTTGGATATATCAGTAGCTCTTTTATTTTCTTCATTCTTTTTTATTGTTGAGTAGCGTATTTCATCCATGGAGATGATGGAGTCTTTTTAATCATTTGTGTGCTGAAAGACATATTGGTTGCTCTCAGAATTTTGCTGTTTGAAGTAAAGGTCTTGTTTATATTCAGGTACAGGCTTATTCTGTGTGTGTGAGCATAAGTTTTTACTCTGCTGCAAACCCACAAGTGAATGATTAGTAGGCTGCATAACAAGTATCTGTTTTATAAGAAACCAGCAAACAATTTCCAGGGCTTTATGGTTTGTGTCTAGGTGTCCTCCCAAAGCCTCATGCAGCCATGGGGTGGGGCCTAGAGCTTTTGATAGATTCGTGGTCTGATGCTGGGGTTATGGGAGTGAGAGCGATGCCAACCTAGGGCTGGTAGTTGTGAGGGCTACACCCACCCTGAGGCTGGTAGGTGTGAGGGCTACACCCGCCCTGGGGCTGGTAGCCTGCATATGATATAAGGGAGAGAAAGAGGCCTGCTTCTGCTCCTCTTTGTGATCTTGTTGCTTTTGCTGCTTTCTGCCACCACGAGCTGTGGCCCTTCTGCCATGTGCTATTCTGCTTTGGAGCCAACTGATTATAGACTGAAACCTCCACAAGCTGTGAGCTAAATAAACTTTTCCTGCTTTAACCCTGGGTGCTGGGTATTCTGTCAGCAACAAGAGAAAGGTAGCCAAGACACAGGGTGACGGCAGTATAGGAAGGATTCAGTTTTCCTACATTATCAATTATCAGCATCAATTTTTTTCAGAGAGGAAAATGAACATGAAAACATTGTAAGGCCACATAAGGAATGAGCAAAGTGACTGGTAAAATATATTGGGCTTGTCTATGAGCTCCACAGTATTACTTTTAGGAGTAAAATAGCAACATTTGCTATAATGTAAATGTGCATCCTTAGGCCTTATCAACCTGTTGCCATGGGCCAGATAGAAATAGGTACAAGTGATAGAAATCTCAAATATAGTTATTTAAACACATGGGCCTATTTTCCTCATAAAACAAAAAGTTCAGAAGCCAGAAGTTGTAGAAGCTTGAAGACAACAGTGGCGGCCACCTTGAGAATCTTGTCTACGTTCCTTCAGGAAGACGCTAAGGCAAGAGAGTGTTGTTTATGTGAGGAAGGAGAATGTTTTCCCAGGAATACACTCACATTTGCCTTCAGCACACTGTCTTTGATCTTGCTACAGTTCGGATATAGTTTGAGTCTGACCCAAAGGTCCATGTGTTAGAACTTGGTCCCCTGTGTGGCAGTGTTGAGGCTGTAAAATCTTTACATGATGGGGTTAGTGGAAAGTTGTTAGGGTCACTGGAAGTTGCTGCACTCAGAAGGGAATAATATAGTAATTATGGGACCCTGGATAGTTCTTGCAAGAAAGATTGTCTAAAAAGAGCAACCTTGCACCTAAATTGCCCTGACTTCCTATTTTGTCATGTGGTGTCTCTCCTGTACTCACTCCTACCATGAGGTCTTCCACTATGTCATGATGTAACTAGAAGACCCACTTTGGAGTTGAGAAGATGCCAGTGCCATGTTTTTCAACCTTTAGAAAAGTGAATTAAATAACCTTTTATCTTTATAAGAAACTCAGCCTCAGGTACTTTGTTATAGCAACAGAAAGCAGACTAATACAGATTTCTTCATGACTGGGCTATTGTAGCAACAAAGGTCTTGGAATACTAATTGTGTTCAGTATGAATTTTTTGCTTGACCTATAAACTTTAAATATAATAGTAGTCTAAATGAGACAGAAGTTTATTATCTTTCAGGGTTCAGATCTGATGTGGCACCTCTACTATATGAAGCATTCAGTTACCTCTTATGTTGTTCTGTCATACTCATCATGGGTCTCCAATTCTTGTGTCCAGAATGACTGGTCTAAATCTTTTATGGATGGAATACAGTCTAAGTATATCCCCCAAAAGCATGTGTGTTGGGAGGAACACCCCCAGTGTAAGAGCTGGTGAAATTTTAAGAGTTAATTCTCGTAGGAGACCACTGGGAACATTGCCCATTGAAGTGGTAGTCATAGGATTCTAGTTGGTTTGTGAGATTGGCCTGTCATCAATATGTGTTTTTCTGTCTGATCTCTTCCCCTCACACATGCTACTACCACTGTAATGATGTATGCCATGACACCTTCATTAGAACCTTATAGCGTTCTTTATAAATTAACCAGCCTTAGATATTTTGTTATAATAGCAGAAAACTATTATAAATTATTATCATATTCATACCTAGCCAGAAAGGAGGAGCGTAAAATAGGAATAAATACTCCTTTGCTTCTGTGGATATGACCAGAAAGTTTACCTTATAATTTTCACTTAAATTCTCTTAACTTTAGCAACATTGCTCTACTTGGCTTCAAGGGAAGCTGGTAGTTTGATCTCTATGCTAAAAAGCATGTGCTTAACTAGAGCTTCTATTATCAGAAGAAGATTGTAGCTCTTGGAAAGCAACTTACAGAACAGAGTGAAATTCCTTTTGGATTTGGGGACAGGAGGAGTAATACCATTTAGGGCAGTAGTTCTCAGAGGTAGATTTGTCTCCCACAGACATGTGACAATGTCCAGGAATATTATTGGTTGTACAGGCACAGAGTGTGTATGCCATGGGCATTTCTCTATATCTATCTATCTATCTATCTATCTATCTATCTATCTATCTATCTGTCTTCTAGAGTGCACAACACAGCCCTGTCACCAAAAACCAAAACCACAGCACAACAGAAAAAAACAGTAGGAAGTTGAGATAAGAGGATTATAAATGTAAGCCTTGTATGGGTAACTCAGTGAATCTGTCTCAAAATAAAAATGGGGGCTGGTGCAGGAGCTGGGGTTCGATCCCCGGGCCTGCTGTGCTGGCCCCTGCCCCAGGGCACGCTGAGACAGCAATTGAGACTGGGCATGGTGCATGGCGCCTGTAATCCCAGCTCTTGGGAGGCTGTAAACAGGCGGATCACTACTTTTTTTTTTTTTTTTTTGGCGGAACCGGGGATTGAACTCAGGCCCTTGCGCTTGCCAGG
>NDGM011182271.1:0-10515 GCA_002564305.1 Octomys mimax | reverse complement strand
GGGTGTTCAGGGTCTCACTACTGGATCAGACTCATAGTGATCTGCCTGTTTACAGCCTCCCAAAAGCTGGGATTATAGGTGTGTGCCACCACGCCCAGTCTCAATCACTGTCTTGGTGTGCCCCGGGGAAGGGTTGGCACAGCAGGCCCAGGGAACAAATCCCCTGCCCCTGCACCTGCTTGCAGGTGCTTTAATCCACTAGCTATTTGGCCGACCTAAGGAGGAGTATTTTGAAGGGTTAATGGCAATGAGTCCTACATGGTCATCAATTTTTAAAATTTGAACGCACTCTGTAGTTTTCAACCACCCAGCCCATGAGTTAACTGGAGAACTTGTCTACATGTGGATCCTGGGACAATGAGTCTGAGGGAGGGACAGGGCTTCTACATACTTAACAGGTTCCTAGAAGATGGAGGCCTACACACCATGGTTGAAGAGTCAGTGTCTGAGACCTAGTAAGCACGGGTTAAAGCTTGTGAAGAGACAACAGCTGATCACTGAAAAAAATAAACTGATCATTTTGCCACTTTGTAGACCCTACACAGGCCTGAGGGATACTAGATAGATAATAAAATGTAGTTACTGAAAGGTTCATAAAAATCAGTGAACCTAAAACAAAGTGGTGGTCAGGTGACTCTGACCTTGTCTTTCTTCTCTTTGGTAGTTTTCATGGTGTTAGTTTTCATGGTGTTCTGTTTCCTTGGGGGAGTTGAAGTTACTGGAAGTTTCCATTCCTACTGTGTTCTGGACCTTGCACTGGGCATGAGCCATAGTGTACTGTTAAGGTACTTGCATATAAGACAGATATTATGGTTTGTGTCTAGTTGTCCCCTGAACGCCTCATGCAGTCATGGGGTGGACTTCTAGAGTTTGTGATTAACTCATGATCCACTGAGATTACTGGTGTGGGTGCTGCTGGGATTATGGATGCAAATACTGCTGGGATTTTGGGTTTGGTACTACATCCAGCCTGGGGCATATAGCCTGAATGCAACGTGAGGGAGACAGACTTGCTCTTTGTTGCCTTTGCTGATGTTACTCCTTTTTACTCTCTGCTGCTGCCATGAAAGGTTGCTGTCTGCCACACACCACTCTGCTTTGGAGCCAGCTGAGTATAGACTGAAACCTCCAGTAACTGTGAGGTAAATAAAGCTTTCCTTCCTTGCTTTTGATTGTCAAGTATTTGTCCCAGCAATGAGAGAAGAGAAACTGAGACAAGAGAAAACAGAAACACAAACATCATGGTACAAAAAAAGAAATACAATAGTAGAATTGTGATCAAAATATGGCAGGTCAGGGCTGCAGGTATAGTTCAGTGACATAGTGCCTTCCTGGCAAGAATGAGGACTTGAGTTTGATTCACAGTACAAAAAAAAGTAATTTGGAAACAAAACATGGGAGGCCATAGGAAGAACTAATGTATTGAGGATAGTTAGCAGAGTCTTCAGAGAAGACATAGAATTTAACATGAACATTGAAGGACGGGTAAGAAATGTGCTACAGGTTTGTGAGCATTTACTTTCATAAGTATTATTTGTTGTTATATAATATGTGTATGGTGATTGTCCTGCTTTCAAATCCCAGCCCCATTGCTTTCTAATTCTATAGCTTGAACACATTATTTATTTTCTCTGAGCCACAGCTTTCTCTTTGAATCACAATCTGAAGCTTCCCATGAAGAAATAAATGAGGTGCAGGGGAAAACAAAAGCAAATGCATGGTTTTTTAGTCTTCTAGATATTATTACATTCCAATGACAACATATGCAGGCTGTACTTGATGCCACACCTACATTCCTAAATATCTAATTCTTTGGAATGAAGCTCTTATTTTTATAAGACCAGCAATTTCTGTCTACAAACCAAACAGCCATAATTTAAAAAAAAAATCTTTGCACTTGGGGTTCTTAAAAATACCAGGTGAAATGCCAAGCGGTATTTTATGTGAACTCACTCTTTATGGTTTTCAGCCTCTGGTGAATCTAGTGGCTCAGCATAAAGATCTCTCATTTCCTCTCTCTGGTGTTTGCGACACTTCTTTCCCTTGCTCTGCTGCTGCAGACAAAGAAAATTACAGCCGATTCCTACTGTTCCCTTCTCTGGCTCCTGCCAGGAGCAGTAGGCTCCAGGGTTCATATTCTGTTCTATAAAGGCGTTTCAACTGTTGTTTGGGAAGACCTTGGCTCGACTGACAGCATGGAGTGTGGCTGTCTGCAGCTGGAGCCTCAAAGGAGAGCCCCTGACTTCGCAGCGGCCACCTCTTCACTGCAACCTTGTCCTAGTTCTCTCTCCCTGGAGCCAGACAATGTAATCTGAGACATCCTGGTGATGATGGGAAGATGAATCACAATGGTAATGGGCACTGGATCTTTTCTGAAAGCTCTTGTTTCCTTTGTGTGTAAAAGCTGGACATGATATTTGCAGCTGGCTGTATCAGGCAGTTCCTCTTCTGCCAGCACTGAGTATACCCTCCTAATATGGCCCATAGTGAGCACTTCATGTAATTGTAATGAAGATCCTGTGGCCAAAGTGAATGACTTCATTCACTGCCAGCATAGAACTTGCCCTCGTCATTTATTCAATTGCAATGGATGCCTCCAGAGTAGGGGACAAGGCGAGAGGTTGGTGGTGTCAGCTCACGCAAAGGTAGATTGGAATAAGCAAAAACTTAGCATGATGTTCTCATTTCCAGTCAGCACACCTGCACAGTGATGTCAGCAACCTAGTACTCTGCTCTTGATAGCTGACCAGTAATAGTCTTCACTCACCTTCTAGAGCCCCCACTGGCCTATGGGTAAGATTCAAATCCATTCCTTTAGAACATAGATCCCTTTACAACCCAATCTCAACTCAGTGCCTCCAAAGAACTGGCTATTCCCTCAGAATGCCACTTGTCTGTGCAGTTTTGTGACTGTATTTATCCCATTCTTTTTACCAGAACTCTTTTCTTCCTTTAGAACTCCTCACACTTGAAGAAGTAGCTAAAAATTATTACATTGATATCATTTGACCAAATTGTGTTATTTCTACTGTGTTCCTATAGTATTACCTATGAACTTCCATTATAATCCACACTACAAATCATGGAATTATTTATTTGCCTGCCTTTTATTTACTTACATTTAAATGTCTTGAAGATTTGACTGATTCATCTTAACCTCGAATTAATATAGAAGTGATTTCTTTTATGAAAATTAAACAGTCCTGGGAAGAGAGTGACTGGCTTAGCTAACTTGGATTAAAATAGTGATATGAGCCCCTCTAATGTGTTCTCATCTCATTCTGTTAATTTCGTGATGAGGAGAGTTGAGTGACACTGACCAGCAGGGGCACTCTCAATTTCCTTTTGCCTTGATTTCTTCACTCACTGGTTGGTGAATATGGTAGTCACCCTTGCAAACTCACAGACTCATGGGGGTATCTTAGAAATCACAGAAAGTACATAATGTAAAAAACCCTTCCCTTTCCACTAATGCATAGACCAGTGCTAGATATTTTCATGAGCCCTATCAGAACAACTTCAGAGGATCATGGGAAGACATGTGCTTTGTGGTGTAGGTGGCACTGACCTGGGCTGAGTCCTTGCTTCTTTGATCCTAGTTCCTTAACCCACTGACGGGCTGCCCATTCTGTAATTTAGGCTAATAACCTTTGTTGTGTGGTTGCTTGTTCCTTCCCCAGTCTTCTAAGACACGACAACAACTTGATAGAAAGAGTGGTGACAATGAAGCAGACATGATTTTGAAAGCCCAAGTCAGTTAATGGACTTAACTCCCCAGGGACATTCGATCAATTCTCTGGAGGTCCTGGCAGGAGCTATTGAAGGGGAGTATGTAGTGACATTTTTAGAAAGAAGTCATTACAACAAAAGAGTCTTATTGGTCCAGGACAGACTATTTCTACCTTCTCTTTAAGTACAAACTGGCATAATCATCTTGTTCGGCAAGTAAGTTAACCGTAACTCAGGTGAAATAAAAACCCAAGCAGACATGGTCTTCACAGACTCTGCGCAGCCACTGTCACTTGCTTCAAAGTATGCAAAGGCCTTGTTTTGCATCTAAACTGCCCCCAAATCACTGCTTACTTTTTGCTTTTGCCCAAACTATAGAAAAGGAATTAATAGTTCATTGGTCTGATTATAACAAATGATCACTACTTTATGGATTGACATATCTTTCTTCCTCTCTCTCCCTGGAAGGGGATTTATTGGAGGTAACATGGTACAGATTCAAAGCTGACTATAGTGATACAAACTACAGAGGGACTTTTTTTTTGTCTGATAAGCTCAAGTTCCTTTGCTAATTAATACTTGTGGACATCTGCACATTTGATTATGATGTTTATTGTCAGAGTTTTAGTGATTAGCCCTGTGTCTGTAGAGGAAGTATGAATTTTCAATGTATTCAGAAAAAAGGATTCTCAAAATCAGGAACTAGTCCCTGCCTCTTAGACAAGTCAGAATAAAATGATCATGGGATTTTGTTGGGGAAGTGGTGGAAGTAAGGTAAAAGGAGCAGGTTTTGTTTTGATTTTAGATTTATAATGTAGATGGTCACACCGCTGAAGACCATCACATCTTAATAAATTATAGTTAAATTGTGCAACAAAGGCACTGGGAATGAATACAGATACAGAGGCATCGGACTTCTTCATGCAATTTAGTAATGAGCTGCTATTAATGTGATGTGTTTTCAACTAGTCAGGTAAAATTGCAATTTGCTAATGAGGTATGATACCCTTAAATGAGGAACATGGAAAGAATTCATGTGTTAGGTGCAGAAAAGTGAATTTTGTAGTTATAAGTACAAGATACCTGCACATCATTAGCAAAACTAAAACTTAGTAATAGGTGATAGCTCTGTTGTAAGAGTCAGATCCTGAATGCCTTAGTAGTAGTAACTCTGTAGAAATGTCTTCTATGCATGTTAGCAACCTCTACTAAAAATATCATCCTGTGAAAATGAATGATCTAGTGCTCCTCCCGAGACAGGAGTGGTTTCATTTAAAGCACTAATAAACACCTGGCATTTAATCACCTCTGCCTTCTCTTCTCCAGCGTTTCTTTCCATTTCATAGACTTAGGCTGGGATGGAGTAGGAGGGGTCACCTTGCTCATTCACTCATTGCTGCTTGGATCTTTTCCCAGGAAGAACAAGCAGGAGGGCCTGGACTGCTCTGGCCAGGGACCTGCTGAAGTCACGCATTCTGCTTTTGAATGCCCTTAGCTGCCCAGAAGTTCCTCCCATGTGCATATCCCTCATACTAGCTCTGGGTCTGCTCTCTGGGACTGCACAGACCACTGCCAACTGCCACTGCAAATGACAGTCCCTCAGGTCCTTATCAGGTCATGTGGGGCTTTTTGAGTTGTCTTCAGACTAAACGCTCCACATCCTATCATTCCTTACATGACAAGATTCAGAGTGTCTTCACTGCTTTGTCAACCTCCTGAATGCGTTTCCATAGCCCACTTGCCTCTTAAATGTGGCATCAACACTGATTGCAATGTTTTCTAGGTGTGTTGTAACCAAGCAGAATAAGACTTGTACATTCATTAATCTCTTTTAAAATGAATACGTATCAATACTGTTTGAACTCATCTTAAGCTTTTCAAAGTCAAAGAAGGTTTGATTAGATTTTAAATCACATAGCTGCTAAGCCATGTCTTTACCATATTCTGTTCCCATACAATTTATATGGACCCACCTATCAGAACTTTTATTTGTTTTTCATAAGTTTACTTTCATGTTTGATTAGTTATTCCTACTTATCACAATTTTTCAAACAACTTTCAGAGTCCAAGGAAAACTAGAGATCATCTAGTCTGGTCTAGGAAGAAGTGTAAAGTCATTGATCTTTGTGAGTGACAGGGCCAGATTTCCTGCGATTGCACAGAATGCCTTTCATTGCATCTCCTGCTCTTTCTTCCCTTGTAAAATATCTCTGTACTTTCAGCAAGATTGTCTTTCTGCTTTGGGTTGCTGAATGCTTGATTTTGTTTAAGGAGCCCAGTAACTTTAGCTTGGATGACTACTTTATCTTTCTTGTGAATGATACTTTTCCTTTCTCTTTGCAGAAGAAACTCTGAAGTGACCTCTATCCCCCTTCTGAGGTCTGGCCTACCCTTCACCTTTCGGGAGACAAAGATCATCATCGTGCTGATAAGGTGGCACTTATCTCAAAGTGCAGCAGTCTTTATAATCATAACAATACAAAAGACAAACCTCTCTACAGTATTGAGATCAAGGAAATATTCTTTCATGTCTTACCAGTATCTCTTAGAGCGAGAGAATTAATCTTTCTGGACCTTAGCTGCTCAAAGGAAAACAGGAGTGCCTTGTGTGTTCTCAGGAGTAGGGCTTTGTCTATTTATAGAAATGCTAGGTCCTTTAGTAGGAAAACAAGTTTAAAATTTCATCACTTAGTACTCTCTGCTAGGGAAAGTTTCCCATCAAATCAAAAAACCACATGGGAAGAATAATGCATTTAAATTAGTTGCTAATACTTTAGGGCACATCTTTTTGGAAAGTTGTCAGTGGGGGCTTCTAGCACAGGGAGGCTCTGAATCTGATGAGATTCACAGTAGGAGAGTGTAGCCAAGAGATAGCTGAGAAATTCCACATTGGGAGTTGCCCAGATTACCCAAACCTAATATGCTACATGGAGATAACTGGCAGCTGGATGTAAGCTTAGAAGCCATAAGCCCAATTGGAGAAGCTCAACAACAAATTATTGTAGGAACCAGAAGTGAATTAGAAAACCATCCAACTCAATCCTCTTATTTTAGGGACAAGGAGACTGAGACCTACATGCCTTGCCCAAGCTCACAAAACTGGCTGATGTTGGTGTCAGGTCCTTGGTTCCTATGTGGTATTTTTCCTCTATATCATGAAGACAAACTACACAATTTTGCCTAAGATGGCCCTGTGCTTAGGTTCTAGTGCCATGAAAAAGTGAGCAAGATTGATGAGGTGGTTGAAAGTGTCTGTCTGGGAGTGGGAAATGCCTGTCCCCGAGGCTGAACAGCCATCCTCTCAGTAATGTCCAGCAAATGGATGAGTGTGGTCTGTCTCTGCAGAGCCCACAAAATGGAGTCCTCCCACACTGTTATTTGTTGGAGACAGACTGGATTGATTAATTGGACTCAAAGTCCATGTTGAGGATATTCACAGAAAGATTTTGTGGCTAGACATCTAGTCACAGATGAAGATGAATAGCAAGTGGGTCCTAAGTGAGGGAAAATGTACAGGATCTCTCTGAAATCTGTAGGGGGGTTGCCAGCCATGTCATCTCTGTTTCCTCCTCAGGCACATGCTGAGAACTTCTTTAGTGGTAGTATTTTAGAATTTATTCCCAACAGGCTATTTGGGATTTTTCTTGAAGCATCCAGCTTGCTCATTACAACTGAAGAGATGTTGATCATCTCCTTTCTACCAGCCTTGCTTTCATCTTAAAGAAAAGCCTTCCAGGGCAACCCTCACCACAGAGTTAGCTCTATGTAACTTGGTGGCAAGAGAATCTTATTTCTTGAGTAACCATCTAGGGGAATAGTCCTTAAGCACAAACTACATATAAATCACTTAAGCATCTTGTCATAACACACGTTCTAATTCAGAAGTCTGGGAACAAGCCCAAGACTCTTCCTTTCAAATATGCTCCTGGAGAAAGCT
Source organism: Octomys mimax (assembly GCA_002564305.1). Taxonomy (NCBI): domain Eukaryota; kingdom Metazoa; phylum Chordata; class Mammalia; order Rodentia; family Octodontidae; genus Octomys; species Octomys mimax. The sequence goes on along the minus strand of NDGM011182271.1, from coordinate 2,849 downwards.
GATGCTGCTGGCCCACGGACCACATGTGGACTGGCAAAGTAAGGTTCCCCGTTATCCTGCAGCCTGCCATGATGTTCACCTTTGGCAGGCTTTCTTCTAATCCAATCTTAAGAGAGTGTTTAACTAGATCCTTTCTGGGCCCAGGGGAAAAATTATTGAGCCTATTAAGGTACTAGCAATGAACATGGATCTTTGCACCTAAGCCTTCTTAATCAAATCTGCAATATTTGTAGGTGGGACTGTTTGCATGCACAAGCACCCTATACTTGCCCACAGTAATTAGGTAATTGAATTGCAAACAGTAATTAGCTGCCTAACTGCCTGCTTGTTCATGCAGGTATCCAATTTGCTTTTGAAATGTGGGCTTATACTGGTGAAAATGGAAGCTGCCATTAAAGACTGCAGACACAATTAAGAAGATCCATTGAAAGCCTCGCCCTGAGCCAGCAGCTAGTGTAGCAGTCTCTCTCTCTGTGTATGAGACTTTTTCCTTATTTCAGCTACTCTGATTACATTTACGTTGTGACTCAGAGAATCTCAATTCTATTGTGCTACTTAAGAAAAATGAGAGTTGGTATTGGACTCTTGTTTTCATGTCTTTGGAACAAAATTAAAAACTAAATGTTGTGCAACATAGTGACAGCTGGTCTGTTGCTTCCTTAGTGAACTGACAAGCTTGTTTGTTTCCTGAGAGTTTGGATCTCTGCGTAGCCCATCATGAAACAGGAGAGGCTGCTGACGCTGTCTCTCCTGTGCTGGCGGAATGCAGCCCCACCAAATACACTTCTCTTTTGCCCTGTGAACACTTTCATAACAAAGAGAAAAACAACTAGAAATTGGAAACATCTGCTTTGCTGTTGAAGTGAATCTGTAGTCGATCCCTCCTATTCTTAAGGAACTTTTAGTTCCCTTAAGATATGTCTTACAGTCTCCTCTTCATGCTTACCTCAAAAGCATAAGATCTGGATTCATTCTTTGTCCTGTGTCCTGACCCTATGTCCCTGTGCTCCACTGAGGTCTCACATTATGCCCTCAGGCTTTTTTGAAGCTGTTTCTAAGTGGTGATCTTCAACCTGCTAACCTACAAAATAGTGTTCAGCTGTGTTGTTAATCTTTGCAACACATCCATGTCCTGAGTATGGGCCACTGTAGAGCTATTCTTAGTACAAGGACTTTAGAAATTATATGGTGGTGTTGATTTGTTAATCCTGTTTGTGATGAGCTTTTAAACACTTCTATGTAACAATAGTTTTGACTAGATTTTAACACAGAGGAAAATTTTCAGGAAAAAATACCCTGCTAAATCTATCTTTCCCTCTCCTTTTCTTGTAATTCTCACAAACACTAATGTGTGGTCTTCACCTTGAAAGGAAGTGTACACAAGAGGACTTAGAAGCCTTTAAACTCGATCATTGAAATCCATTTAGTTTTAATTTTACCGTGAAATGTAGTGTGGGGCTGGTGGTCAAGGCTGTCACTGGAGCTCTCAAAGGTGGAAATCTAGAGTTGTCATTAGTAAAGTATGAGTAGTAACAGAAAGGGACTTTTTATATTAAGCAGAAAGTAAAAATTAAGATGTAGACAGTATAGCTTTTAAAGATAACAAGGAAGAAACATGTGTGTTAAGATGAGAGATTATAATAGTAAACACTATTATCCTATAAGATTAAAAGAAAAGAAAACACATTCTAAGACCAGCCCCTGTTTTTTATAGTAATCTTCAACAGCACACTAAAATCATGATGTTATTATTATGTCTCCTACATAAGGAGCTACAAAAATCTAGAGAATGTTTCTCAGGGACTTGATATTTACTGTTTATTTGGAAAGGGTAACCTTCTCCAGTGTGTCGATCTGACCACAAAAAATGGGGCCCTCTCTCTCCATTCCTTCTGGTGCTGCCTTAGTTTGGCCTTTGCTATCTCTGCTAGACCAGGACAATCTCAGTGAATTGGTCTCCCTCTTGTCTTTTTTTTTCTTCTTATGCATATTGTTCATACTGTCATGCAATTGTTTCTTTAAAACAAAAATCCTTACATTACTCCAATGCCTTCCTGATCCTCTGAGGATAAAATCCATACTGTAGGGTTCAAGGCCATTCACAATCTGCCTTCTGTGTGTTTAGGCAGATTTCTCCACAGCCCCGTACCTGCCAGAACCTTGTCATGCTAACCTTTATGTCCCCTCGATGCCATGTCTTCTTACTACACGCTGTCATCTGAGTCAGTGCATGGGGACTCAGATGTGTGCTAAACAGGAGCCAGTTGCAGAGGATGGTCAAAACCAGATAAGAAGGGGAAAACTTGAGAACAGATAATTGGGAGTGATTGTACTTTAATCCTTTCAAAGGTTTATTGAGTAGAAAGAACACTTGTCTAAATAAGCTCTGCGCATAGCAGTTATCCATATCACATTGCTTTATAACCAACATTCAAGGAATTATATTAGCCTCTGGGCTACAGAGCATATGGAAGTCCAGATGGGTGTGGGTTTTCTTTCCCCCTTCATTTTGTTCCACTTGTGCTGACGGTATCAGATTTTCCATCTCCAGAGTCGTCACTGTACTTGTAAACATAGTGACTTCAGTGGAGGAGTGGAGGGGAAAGGCAGAGTATGCTTCACAAAGGAGGACAGAGTTCATCTTCCTTCTTACCTCTAGCAATAGACAGGTATCTGTGGAGATCAACTCCTCTGGCTGGAAAAGAAATCAAAGTTTGGTGCTCCTCAGCTTCATAGAGCTGAACATTTTTTTTGGTTGAGGGTTTTTTTTTTTTTAAAACATAAATTGTTATTTGAGCTAACTTTATGGTAGAGTATTTTTTTTTTTTTTTTTTATTAAATTATTTATT
>NDGM011182265.1:0-22119 GCA_002564305.1 Octomys mimax | reverse complement strand
TACATTTCCTAGTGACTCTTTTGTTTTCCTTTTCTAGTAGTACGTGTTTGCTGTACCTAAAGTTGGCGTTCACCCGAGGGAGTTGGAGCATGTGCACAATTACTCTTAGTTCTTTATTTCCCTCCCCAGCCCCTCCCCCCACCCCCCGCAGACCCTTCTCTCCGTCTGCAGTTCCTGTCCCCAGTATTATTTTTTTGTATTTTAGGGAAGGGTCTACAAGGTGTTCAGGATCTCACTACTAGACCAGACTCTAGTGATCCGCCTGTTTACAGCCTCCCAAGAGCTGGGATTACAGGTGTGTGCCACCACACCCAGTCTCAATTGCCACAGGGCTGGCACAGCAGGCCTGGGGATTGAACCGCCAGCCCCTGTGCCTGCTCGCTGGTGCTTTAATCTGCTGAGCTATTTGGCTGGCCCTGCTGGCCCCATTTTCATTACTGTTCACAGACTGGGTTTTATGCTCCAATAAAATCCACATTAGGAGACACATTTCAGGTATTTTTGTTTTGTTTTGTTTTGGGCCAAACCGATGGGGTCAAATTTCCTGTTATTTTACAAATGATTGTTGCAATGGGAAAAAATTTTAATATTGACATCATACATTGGACACTAGCAAATTTCAATTATATGTTACAGGAAATAAACTTCATTTCAACAGTTTATTTAGGTGTAAATTGGGCATAAACATCTACATAAAATTTTAAGAATAAAATCTTTACGGCGAGAACTAGAAATTGTAGTATATAGTGGAATTTAGCAATTGGACAGTTTCAGTTCAGCTGAGTAAATAAGTGGATGAATAAATGAGTTAGATGAAGCACTAAAATATCCCTTGCTTATAAATGTTTGTCTGAATTTCATTCTGGTTTTTCTTTGGAATAAAGTTGACATTCACCTGACATTCAGCTTTTCTCACTCTTTACATCACCGAGTCAGATAAAGTTCTTAAAAGTTCATATCACAGTGAAAGATGAAAAACTTGATTCAGATTTGCGACAGAAAGCGCTGCCTGGTAGGCGCACGCAGAGTGCAGAGCATCTGGCCTCAGCTGTGCGCGCCACTGACTCACCCGCCCCGATCAGTCTGACTGGTTATGACAGGTAACCGAGCCTCGGCTGCTCAGGGCCCCCAATCTAATCGAGGCATTTGTCTATGGCTCAAAGGGCTTAACTTTTCCTCTCTTTAATATACATCGTAAAATTTAAATTCTATGGTGCTTTCGAAAGTTGAATGACATTATATGGCATTGACTGGTGGCTACCGCAGCCCTGAACTACATGACATGGCTAATAATGCATGTCCTTGACCCCACGCACCTGGGTCTTGCCCTCTAGTGATGCCATGCCCAATAACCACGTGGGATGAACCTGGACAGCCCCTTGCCACCTGGCCCAGCCAACTTATTGTGTCCCTTTTTCAGCCTCTTTAACTTCATATTTATATAATCACATGTAGCCCATTTATACAATCACATGCGTAGCATATTTAATCATATGTCATATCTACCATGTGTATGTTTGCCACATCATCCCCTTGATGATGTTCTGTGTCATTTCTAATGTTTATTTGTTTACTATTTTGTGCTCTCTTTGATTTAATAAACAAAAGCCTCCCCACATGCTGGACACCTGTGGCCCGCTTGTACCTTCAACCCTCATTCTGCTTTCAATGGGTTTAAGTGTTTCAATCGCTCTTCCACTACACTCCCTTGTCCTACCTAAGCTCCTCCTGCCCTTTAAAGTCATGCATCCCTGATAGACAACATATTATACATTTTTCTAAACATTTTGTAACAGTTTACAAATCACCATATAATACCAAGGAAACGAAAGTTCTGAAATGCTTTGAACTGTGATGAGATTATCATTAAAAAGAACGCAAGTGCTAACCCTTGCCAGGACAGCTCATCTGAAAGCACCCCAGGACAAAGCGGGGGTCATTACCTGCTTCAACATCTTCGTCATATATAAGAAGGCAGCGCTATCTCTTATGTGGCAGTAGTATATGGACAACAAAGAAGGAGTATGAACTAATTAAAGAAACGTCTGTCCTACAAATATAAGGACCACAAACTAGTGCCATGATACAGAGCTGCTTGCACATGTGTCCCCGATTTCTAAAACTGTATTTTTAATTTGTTTTGATCTTTGAGACAAGGTCCCACTTTGTAGCTCAGGATGGCCTAAATTTCTGTGAAGCCCAGGCTGGCCTTGACTTCATGACACGCCTCCTGCCTCACACTCCCAAGCCCTGGTTCACAGGCGTGTACCAGCACACCCACATTCTAGACCTATTATGAACCAGGGAAAATAAAAATTAAAATGTTGGCTACACTGACTTGACGGGAGTCACAGGGCCGTGAGGGAAGCAGTGTGCTATCAGACTAATTTATTTAGAATCTTTCTTAGACTTTCTCCTATGTGTTCTTGGGCAGGCATCTTAAATTGTCTCAGTCTCCTTCTTACAAATATAAAGAGTGTGTACCAAATAAATAACTACTCATATGCCAGCCTTTCAAGGCTGAGTGGCTGCGGTACAGTTATGACTGGAAGTGTACGCAGCACGCGGAAGCTCTCAGGAAGTGCTACCAACCTCCCTTCTTTAGGGCAGTAGGAGCAAGCAGCTTAAGCCCCAGCCTCAGTAAGCAAGCAGCATTTTTTAGTCATCGCTTCTGTTTACAGGGATCTGCCAAGTGGGAACTGCAGTAGTTTAGCATCTTGTCACCTATAACCAACTTTGGCTGCTAGAATCATAATAAATACCCACTGAGCCCTGACTCTGTGACAGGCACTTTGCCAAATCTATCTTATGCGGTAACACTTACGTTTACCCTTTAGGTACTATCATGTGATTATAGGCCTTACTAGCTATAGTTTCCAATTAAGAAAACAATAAAAAGACACCTAGGAAGTTATCAGGAAAGGTAATGTGGAATCATCTTCCATCTTTATGCGTCTGTCATGGGTCATCTATCTGCAGAAGTTGCAGAGGGGGTGGGGGTGGGGTCCTCGTCATTGTCACTACCTGTATCTCCGGAGCTGTGTTTCAGAGGGCTCAGGCTCTTGGCCCGGGGATTCCATCACTTTCTGTTTCTTCTTTCTCAGAAAGCAAGGTTATCATAACTTTCTCTTCCAGTAAAAAACAAACAAACAAACAAACAAACTTCTGCACTGCATCTCTTCTTTACCATCTTAAGGAAGGTACACAAATGCTTTTCTTTCCCACTAATCCAGCCCAACACAGCGGAATAAATGAATTATGGTGACATGCAAAATCTGTTTGCTTCTTGGGTGAGCAAAACAAAACTTCTATTTCCCTTCAATTACTTCTTTTCCTCATTTGATTATTTGACTGCCAAAAACTGAAATCACAGCAACAAGACCCGCAGATGGTACTTTGCCGTCTAATCAGTCTTCATAATTCTGCCCACCCAAAGTCTACAGATGTTCCAAAAGATGTGGGAGGATCCTGAAAAGTGTTTAAATTAAATAATAATGATAACATGGCAAGAAAAAATACAAGCCCCGGCAGATGTGAGGCTCTAGGATTGGAACTTACCATTCTTTTTAAGGCAAATGTGACACTAACTTAGAATGAAAACAGAAGAGCATTAGGTTTGTGGAATCCTTTTGCAGTTTTTCCAAGATTGTCTGCATCTGCCAGAGGGTGCTATGGTGTGGTAGTTAGTAACACGCCTCCTGGAGTAAGCCGGCCATGAGTAGCTTCAACGCTTGGCTTCACCATTTATTAGCTCTGCGATCTTGACCAAGTAACAAAGGCTCTCCCTTCTCCTATTTCCTCCTCTTATAAAAGGAGGATATAATAATGATAATAATAATAATAATAATAATAATGATGATGATGATAATGATGCTTACTTTGCAGAATTGTTCCAGGACTTAGACAAGATAATTGTCTCATGTAGTCCTGGGAATGTGCAATCAATTCCATCCTTTCTCTGGATTTTCCCTCCAGTCCTCTCACCCAGAGGGTTCTACCTGCTGTCACAGCAACAGGTAAACTGCCATTTCAGATGGTAATTTTGATGGAAGAAGCTGAGGCATACTCAAAAAACATTTCTTCTGTCTCCCTGTTGTCACCCAGAATCTTGACTGTAAGATGAGCATTTCACTTGAGAGCTAGTTATGTTCTTTGTCTATAAAATCTGTTCCACTAAGGATGGGGAGCCACAAGGCGATTCTAAAGTCGAGGTATCAAGAGCGTAAAGGGAAATATGGAGTTTCTCTTGGTTTCCTTCAATCTATCCCAGTAGGAATGAGAAGCGCACGGATTGTGGGTAGAAGAACGAATCAAGATTGGCAGATGGATTTGGCAGGAAGAAATCTGCCTTTTCACCTTTGGAAGCAGAGACTGAAATTTCTACAGATCAACTATGGGTTGAGACCATGAATCAATCATAGTAGATACTTCACTTTCCCACTCTTGCTTCCCCACCCATATATATCCCATGCTTGCTTATTTCATTAATTCAACCGATAATCATACACTGCCCACCAGCTACGTGTTAGGCCTAGGGTAAAAGCGTTGTAAGGCCTGATCTCAGCCTCCCCACACCTGGTCTCCATACGGCAAGCCGGCACGTGTCCCTCTGGCGGCATGGAGCAGAACAGCAGCATTGCCTTGGTAACACACAGCTTCCTAGTTCACTAAGGGAAGTCTCCTTCCAACTCAGAATCTCAGGCTGCTGACAGGAAGATCATTCCTTGCTCATGCTGGGGCTGTTTTGACCCATAACATTGAAAGATTGGGGTGGGTGAAAAGCAGTAGAATCTTTAGGAAATAAGGATAGGAGGCAGAGACGCTGACCCCTTCAGCCTTCTCTGTCTTCACCAAATCTATTCTACCAATTTTCTGCATCTCTGATTGACCATATAAAGGTGGACGTTAAAGGTGATTGGTATGCAGTAACTTTCCTCTTGGCTTCTTTCAATTCTAAATGGAATGCCTATGAGGGGAACTGATGTGAAACAGCTAATAAGCAGCTAATAATTGATACCACATACAGTAGCACACGACATTGTCGTGTCTCTGTATTGACTGTATTTATTTTATTGAAAAAGCATTAAGCCGGCCTATGCATTGGTATGTGAGTATGTACAGCATACAGAAGACACCATCGTCCTTACAGAGAGCTGGTTGTCACTCATCTGTGAGGATTTTATGGCAGAACTTCTTACATGGGTTGTATCTCTTCCATGAACCAGAACTTTGGTAGACATTGAATATATAAGAAAGAAAGAAAAAAGACACAGGCCCACTGTTAGGACATCAAACGTAGTGCAGTCACTGTGAGTTCACTACAGGTTGCTGGAGAGAGGAAGAGCGGAAATTCGGGGAGTGAGGCGAGGCTGCACAGTTAGGGAGGTGCTGAGGAGGCTGTCAGCCAGTGAAGGGCTTGAGTCATTATAGTCACCAGACAGGGCCTCTGCTACAGCAAAGGACGCAGCCCCGCAGCACCACGACGACAGCACGGGCGGGAGCAATTCCTCTGCTGACACAAGGTCCAGTGTTGCCCAGAAGTGTCGGAAGAGGGGCGAGGGCAACGTGTTCAGGATTCCACATCCTGCGGTAGTGTCTGGTCTTCTGAGCGAGGAGCCACCCTTCTTTTACAGATGCGGAAAGTCTGGTCAGGAATGAGAAGGGGCTGGCTTAGTATTTCAGCTATTGACTCCAGGGGAAGCGGAGTCTGGACCTTGGTCCACTGGGGACTAATCGCTTCTCCCTGCACTTCGCCTTTGGCCTGGGAAGCATGTATGAGTTTCCATGCCATGATGCTGAGTAAAGATGTCAAAGTTTTCTTCTAAGCAAAAATGTAGTAATCCTCTCCTTTAACCTTTCTCACTTCTGTAGCTCGGATGCTTGAGATGTTTCTGAGTGGGTTCAGTGACTCTTGTACAGAATCACAGCATCAAGTGTCACAATGGCCCCGAGAATTTATTTCCCTTTATAACTCTGCTTCTTTTGAGGGTCATTTAAATAATATAAGCAGAAAAAAGATACAGCGAATTATATGCAGTCATCTGTGGCTATAATGAGCTCGAACATCAAGCCACACTCAGAGAGGAATACGTTTCCAGCGTGACTCGGAGGTGAGCTTCTCCATGCATCAGCCACATGCACTCTGGTCCCCTTCACCCCAGCCACTCAGATGTCCAAAGTAGCGGGGCGCGGTGGCATTGTTACCTGAAACAAGGTACATTTGCTATCCAGCTTCTCTTCTTCCTATGGTGTCCGATATTTTATATCATTCACAAAAGCACTGAAATTCCTTTCTAAAATCCTTAATTCCAGGGACTATGTAGACTTTTTGAAAGAAAAAAAAATCCATGTTCTTCCATTCAGTTCTACCAGAAGGAAACCTGTGGTGGAAGAGGGGAAGCCTGGACATTTCAAGTTACCTGGAACTGGAGCAGAGTGAGGAGGGAAGGGTGAGATGGACTGAATTGAGTTTGGGAAACATTTTACGAATATTTGTAAAAGTTGAGTTGTATCTCAGAGCTAATAACTGCTTAGTTGTGCTTCTCTCCTGAAATTATTCTTGATGAACCTTAAAATTGGTGGAGCCCTAAATCTCATCATTCTGTTCAAGTTGGGAAGAGCCTTCACTCATCCCAGAGAACAAGTATAACATTAGCTACTGAACTTGGCTGACTTCCTACTGAGTGTTCATGTTGTCTTTCAAAGTTTGCTGCAGGGGCTGGGGAGATGGCTCAGTAGAATAAGCACTGCTCTGGCAAGCCCAAAGGCCTGAGTTCAACCCCCTGTTCTGCAGGAAAAAAAAAAACAAAAAAAAAAACAAACAAGTTTGCTGCAAAGAATATTTATTCATGAGAGAGGAATAGGTTTTATTTTAAAAGTAAAAGGCAAAAAATTAACACTGATAATTCATAAATCTAGCTCAAATAAAGCTAAATGTATCGTAGGACTTATTAGGACTTACAATATAATACACATTTCTATCAAAGCAAAGAGTGGGCTAAAGGTTTTGTTCTAAATGATTTAAGTGGAACTTTTTTTAAATTTAGCGCAGGGTCTACAAGGTCTTACTACACAGATCGGACTCACAGTGAATTTTCTGTTTCCAGCCTCCCAAGCACTGGGATTACTGGTGCACACCACCATGTCCAGTCTCAGCTGGCGTCTCGCATGCCCCAGGGATGGGACAGGCACAGCATGCCAGGGATCGAACCCTGGCTGCTGCACTCTGCCTATGCAGGTGCTTTAATTCACTGAGCTCTCTGGCCAGCCCTTAAGTGGAACTTTTAAAATTTGAAATATACCTCAAGGAATAAAAATACCATATCATATATTCTGGGAAATGTTGATCTGGAGTATAATCCTTTCCTTTCCTAGTCTGCCAAACAATTGGGAGTCTATGAAACTTGCAAAATAAAGTCCAATCAATCTTGTCTTTATTATTGACATTGCCAAAAATGATATATTAAAAGTAGAACAATATAAATAATCATTCTGTTTGATTCAGTTGTTCTTAGCATAGTGGGATTTTCTTCTCTCACTCTTAGATCGCTGCATTCCTAGTCCCTTGGGTTGCTCTTCCTTTTCATCTCTTCACTATAAATGTGAGACCTTTGCAGCTTAGTCCTGGCATCAAGGGAGCATGGAGAGCCCGTGCTCCTGGAGCCCAGCCATTGCTCCACTGTGGTGGCCTTCCAGAGGGAGCGGCAGCCTCGCTGGTGAGTGTTTAAATTACAAAAATTATTACAGCACAAGACACACCACCGTTAATCCATCACAGCGCTCCCTGTCACTCGAGCACTCACCACCCTTCTGGGTACTGGCTTCGATCGTACCACTGTCCAGTTTCCACACAAAAGCTTTCTGAAGGCAGACTCCGTATCTCATTGTGGTGTCTCCTGTGAAAAGCTCGCTGAATTGTTGAGTGGATTAGTAAGTGAATCAATGATTGATTCAGTGAGTAGACAGATAAATTCTCTCAAAACTTGCACCTTGTGTGAATCCTTCCTTTGTCTCAGGATAAACCCTCACCACCAAGGGGATCTTCCTGTGTGACTAGTCAATTGTCTCTTAATTTTCCTTCCTGCCCAGGTCTGCTCATCTCTGCTGACGCTCCTCTCCTGTGTCACAACTGCTTAGTGCCATGTCACCCACAGGCGTCATGAGTGACCTCTTCACAGGCCCCAAGTGACTCCAAGGAGCTGAGGGCCTGGTCACGTACCGGTGCTCTTGCATATTGACACCTCCTTCGGAGGCCCTGCACATGTTTCCACTGAGATTCTTACTTTCCTTCCCACTTCTCTTCCTCAAGCCTTTGATAGGCACAAAGGGTAGAACTACATTGTGGGTCCAGAAAGGCAGCACCTGCTCCTCCCTCCCTGGCCAGTAAACATACATTTGATTAGATGTTTTTATTTATATTGAACTAATATTTATTGAGAGATTTTATATATATATATATATATATATATATATATATGCTAAGCTCTTTTATTAATCTTTACTTTTTTTTTCCAAAGTAATATATGCAGATAGTTAAAATGTCAAATTACTCTACAAAAGTTACAGGACAAACAGTAGCATTGTGATTCCTGTTCCCCATCATTCCTGTTCCTCCTAGGCAAACACATCACGCTAGTTGCAAATCATGGCCGCATATTGCTGGTGCCGCATGTGGCCCCCACATTGCACGTGTCTGCTTCCACCCGGGGATGTGAGGCCAGGGCCCTTCCATCTGTACCCTCATGCCCTTACCCAGGACACGCACAGTCCCCATTTCCTTCATCCTCCTGGTAGTGTTATCCTTGCCTGACATTCTGCATTTACATTTTCTACATCTATTTTTAATTTTATTTGCACAAGTTTGCATTTACTGTAGCTTACAGCGACTTGGGGAGTGGTTCTGCGTCCTTACGGCAGCACATTTCTCTTGAATCCCATTGCCCTGCCCTCCCCTCCCCTCCTCCTGTTCCCTTATCCCGTGTTTCATTCTTGTTGACTCAGTGTAATGAATCTTAGCTCAGACTCTGGCACACGACACCTCCATGAGTTGAGGTTATGAAGTTCCTGAACATGGAGCATCTTGGGCCGTGTATTTCCCCTTGAGCCCCTCGTCGCCCTCTGCTCTCGTGCCCTTGGGCCTCTTCCCCACTGCTAGGGCTCCATCCTGTTCTCTTCTATCCACCTTTTATTGTTCTTTTTGTTTATATTTACACTTTTAAATGTACTCTGTGCAGAAGGCTTACCGCCTAGTCAATTGTCATCTACTCTAATAACCTTTATCTTTATCTAAACTCTGATTTTTTTCTAGAGTTCATGTATTTCTTTTTACTCCATTATTATTCAACCTACTTTTATTGAATAATAACTTTAAACTCTTCCCTAGGTAACTCCATTTAACTCTCAGTGTGTTCAATAGCATCAGGGTCCCCTCCACAGCAATGTTTTGGGGACATCTCTCCAAGGGACGTGGCTCCTGCTGCCAAAACACTTGCTCCCTTACACGGACTGCTGTCCCTCTATAGTCTCCTCGTTGTCATGCTGGTCCCACCCTTTCTCTCCTCTCCAGTCTCTCTGTCCTCCTCCTTCTCTCGGAGTTGGGTCCCGGATTCCAAGAGCTCTTCTCTCCTTTTTCTTGAATTGCTGTTTGGCCCATGGAATGACTTTGGTAGTGCACTGGGAGAGAACGTTTGGCGGGTCTTTCATTCTTGGCACGTACAATGCATGAGAGTAGCCGTATTCCACCTAGGACACTACCTGCTCAGTTTGACTATGAATAGAATTACAAGCAAGTCATAATTTCCCCTGAGAATGTTGAGGTGTTTCCTCGCTCTGTCTCAGTTTCAGTGTTGTTGAGAAATCCAGGCAAAAGATTTTGCCTTTTCTTGCATGTCATTATTATTTTCTTTTTTTATGTCTTAACATCTCTGAATCAGAATGTCTGATAATTAGCGGCAACTTTATCAGATAGTGAATATAAGAGCATTTTGACTATTTTTTCATTTTTAAAATTATTTTTCTTAGCACGTGGGGCAGCACAAAATGCGTGCACCCCTTGCACGAGGCTGGGCACGTGCACCGCGTGGCTTCCTTCCTTTCCCGTCCCCTTCTCTCTCCCTTACAGTTTCCGGATCTGCCCTTTGGTGCCCATGCTTCCAGTCCATGGCGTCTGCGGTCTTTGTGTGGAGTTGGTGTGTATGCATTTTTGAACTTTCATATGCCATCTGTGTTCTAATTCTCTCTAGGAATCTCTGCAGTTCTTTTGGAGTTCTGAAATAGAATAGCACACTTTTGTATGTGTTGAGTACTTTCCACTGTGATGGTCCGTGAACAGACACTTTTGATCTGGAAAAATATGTCCGTGATTTCTAGGAGTCACCTTCCATCTGTTGGGTAAATTCTATGTCTTTCAGATAATTAATGTCTTCTCTCATTCCATTCATGGCCATAGTTTTAGTAGCTTTTCATCTCCTTGTGTGAAGTCTACCATGTTCTCTCTCCTCTGTACTTCTCTTCTGCTTCTGTCTGTATCTTGCAACTTTTCCAATGTGTTTTTCATGATTTTAATTTTTAAAGACTTCTTTGTTCTTAGTCTTTGCTATTCAGTATTTCCTGTAGGACTTTCTGCTCTGTGGAAATCTCCTATAATACATGCTATCCAACACAGTAGCCATTTGTCACAAAATGATTAATTTTATTTAATTTAACTGTTTATTATAAGTGGCTACTCTGTCAAACAATATCATATCAAGTCTTACATCCATGAGCAGTGTAAATGATAGCTCCTTTTAACTTTATTTTCCTGTAAAATCCTTGTCCTTCTGATTTGATTGTTACTGTTTATTTTCATCTGTCTTTCCCATGCATACAATGTTTCATGGGTTTAGTGACCCTTTACTGTCTGCTCACCTGTATTGTAGAGCCACAAGATGACCAGAAGCTCTGTGAGACAGGTGATCTGACCCTGAGCTGCCCTGCAGTGTGACCTGGCTGGTCTCTTGGGCTGTATTTGCATTGTCAGTAGTCTCAGGAAAATCTCATGATCAGGTACGCTGTACGTAAGCGAGACAGCTGGAAGTCCTGTCTAGGGGCAGAGAATGAAGTCTGGATCCCAGGAGTCACATAGGGAGCAGGGCTGGATTCCAACTGCACTTGGTGGTGCAAAATTTTCTTTCCTAGCTGGTTATATGGACAGAAAACCTGCAATTCCAGAACCTTGGGAGGCTGAGGCAGAAGGAAGGGAAATTTGGGACCAACCTGGGCAACTTAGTGACATCCTGTTTCAAAATTAAGAAAAAAAAAAAACTTCAGTTCAATTCACAATACGTGGAAAAATACATATATTTATAATTTATATATGTAATTTGTATATATGTATAGAACTCATATTGCATATATTATTACATTTACAACTTTATACATAAAAGTACATCTTCAATAGTACTTTTATTTCTTTATCTTTTGTACTTGGAGTTGAATACAGGCCTTTGTGTGTGCCAGGTTGGTGCTTGTGCCATTGAGCTGTCTCCCAGCCCCTCAACAGTACTTCGTGTCTTGAGTTACATGCACATTTTGTCTTAGCTGGTTTAAAGAAAGCATTTATACTGAATCGGTACATCCCTCCTACAAGCTGATGTCTATGTCACGGTGTAGTGTTACCCAATTAGAGATAATATCTTCACTTCTAAAAAGTCTAGAACTCGACGGAGGCCAGGGAGTTTGATGCCATGCATGTCATAATAGTAATAGTGCAGTATTGTGGCATGCGGGCCTAGACTCCTATTTGAGAGTAAGGACACTTAGGAAGCCTTGTTTGGCCACATGGGCTGGACGAGGGGACATAGAGACCTAGAAATTTCTCAAGGAAGCTCTTGATCCTGTTAGCCAGGGCTATGATTTGTTCCCTGGCCCCATTTTGCCGACAGCCTTGTAGGAGGAAGGGAAATCACTGTGACTGACGTGTTTATTTATGTATCTCATCTGGGACGACAGCGTAGTAAGCAGCAGGGACGTGTTTTTTTTTTTTTTTCCCCCAAGCTGACTTTCTGCATCACTTGTCAGCTCTTTATTACGAGGTGGTTGAGTTTACCACATTTTTAGTTATATTTGAACGCCTAATAATTCTACAGCACATTAACTATAATTTGTGAATTATATCCATCTCCTAAGAGTGCATCACTTCATATCTCTTAGTAAAACGATTTATGTGAATCTGTGTACATCAGGCTTCCGAGGTTTTATTACCAGGCAGACAATTATACTCATCATCATTTGGCTCTTTAAGCTCCTCTGCAAATAGCTTCCCAGGTTTTCCACTTGATGTACCCTCTTTTATTTTGATACCTGGACACGCTAGGATAGCCTCTGTGACTTTTCAAACTCATGACAGCTCAGCTGTGACTTCAAATTAGGCTCCTCAGGACTAAGCTCGTTACCTACACCTCTCCCGAGCCCTGGCTCAAGCCTTCCCCTAGGGACCTGCACCTTCCTCCTCCAGAGAGAAATCTTTGTCATCTTCAGCTCTGCGTCCCCAACATCTTCTGTCTGCCAGTTATCAGCAGAGCCTGCCAGTTCTGCCTTCACCATGTGTCTCCTACTGGCCTCCTGCTCAGGTGAAGCACAGGGGTTCAGCTTTGCTGTCCTGTGCTACGGACACGTTCTCCTTACCAGTCTTTCTGTCTCTCACTTCAATTTCATCATGATTCTGACATAAAATGCAAATTACTTCCAGAAAATATACACAGAAAGGAGTAGAAAGGCAAATGTAAACCTTACTAAGGTATCTATTAACAGAAATAATCATTGATGTAATTTTGATATGCATTTTTGAAGACAAAAATGAGTATAGATATGTGTATGAATGCACATATGCCTCCTATGAGATATAGATAGATAGATAGATAGATACTGTATATTGTTTTAGTAAGTTTGAGCTCCTTTAAAAAAATCACCTATGCACTGGGTAGTGTAAATAACAACTATTTCTCAGTGCTCTGGAGGCGCTGGTCCATATCCCAAGGGACTGCTTGGGCAATGTCGGGACAGCTGTTTTGCTTTCTGCTCATCATCATCAGGGCGTTGTATGTACAAATGTTAGAGGAGAAAGAAAAGAAATGACACACAGGCACAGCATTGTGTCACTTCTTAGAAGGACACACACTCGTTCCATCATAAGGTCACCACTCACAAGAACTAATTAATTCTCATTATATAAGGAGCTAGAATTTCGAAACATGCATTTTGGGAGAGAGGGCACCTCCAGCCTACAGCATGTGATACATTTTATGCACAGTTTATTCTTTTAGTTGACAAAATTTGTGTCACTATGCAGTGAACTGGTAGATACTGAAAAGCTGGTGTGCATTGTTTCTCTGGGATTACTCTGCTGTGGCTGTTTAATCCCACGGTTCGGGAGCTTCTGCCTCACCGCAGCTGGCAGTTTTGACTTTTGCTAACCTGATAGCTTCCAGAGTCCCTGGTCTGCCTGTCTGCAACCTGAAATTACAAGGGTAGGTATGGATTATACCTGGGCTGTGATTATATTTTAGCCATCCTTAGATCTTAAATCTACCTTTTTTTTTTAAAGAGGAAAATAGCTCCACTGGTTTCATAAGAGAATTGCTTCTCTTGGCTTATCTTCTCATCTTTTCCTGAGTTTTCCCAGATTGCTTTAAACTTTAGTCTCTCTCTCTCTCTCTCTCTCTCTCACGCACGCGCACACACACACACACACACACACACACACACACACTGTGCCATGTCCCGCAGGCTGGCCTCATCTTCATTATGTAGCCTGGGCTGCCCTTGAACTCTCAGCAATACTCCTGCTTTAGGACTTGTCTACTGTTCTCTAATTTCAAGTCAGGGATTGTGATGCCCTCTGCCTTGCCTTTGTTGTCCAAAATGGCTTTTTCTATTTTAGGTCTTTTCTGTTTCCAAATGAGTTTTAAAAATGTTTTCCCTAATTCTGTGAAGTAAGCTAATGGTATTTCCATTGGGGTTGCAGTACAGCCTGTATAGAAATTTTGAGACTATAACCATTGTCATTGTTGGCTCTTCCTACCCGTGAGCAAGGGAAAATTTTCCATTTTCTTATATCCTCTTTGATCTTCTTTTTGAGAGCATTATAGATTTTAACAGAGATCTTTTACTTTCTTTGTTAGAATGATTACTAAGTATTTCATTTTTTTAATGCTATTATGAATCATATTGTTTCCCTGAATTTTCTCAGTGAGTTTGCTTGTGTGTGTGTGTGTGTGTGTATGTGTGTGTGTATGTGAAACCAGGGATTGAACTCAAGCCTTTGCGCTTGCCAGGGAAGTGCTTATTCCACTGAGCCATCTCCCTGGCCCCAAGTTTGCTATTTTTGTACAGGAACGCTATTGATTTATGAGTGTTGACTTTGTATCCAGCTTTACTACTATTTAATAACAAATCTGGTGTCTAATTCTAGAAACTTTGGTGGAGTTTTTAGAATCTTCTATGTAGCATATCATTTTATCTTCAAATAATGATAATTTCACTTTGTCCTCTCCTATCTTTGTTCTTTTTATTTTTTTCTCATGTCTAATTGCTCTGGCCATTTTTTCCCAAAACTTTTTGAATAGAAATGGTGAGAGTGGACACATTTGTCTTGTTCTTGATTTTAGAGTGAAAGCTTTCTGGTTCAGACCATTTAACATGATGCTGGCTGTTGTTTTGTCATAGATGGCTTCAGATTGAGATAAAGTGGGCCTCTGAGATAAACAGCTACTTCTCAGAAGAAATACAAATGCCAAATAAATATGAGAAAGCATTGAGCATCATTGGTCATTTGAGATATGCAAATTAAAACAATGTTGAGATTCCTTCTCAGTCTAGAAAAAATAACTATTACCAAGAAAAGAATAACAAATTCTGGCAGGGCTGTGGAGGAAAAAGAACCTTCTTTTCTATTTGGGGGAGTGTAGACTGGTGCAACCACTATGGAAATCAGTGTAGAGCCTTCCCATCTAGGATTAGAGGTGTTATTTGGCCTCGCTGTACCCTTTGGGTGTCTTCCCAGAACTACAAGCATCCTAACACTGTAATGTATGCACATCCACGTTTAGAGCAGCACAGTTTATAGTGTTGGATCTTAGAAGGAACCCAAAGGCTCATCAATCCACAAATGGATAAAAATGGAATTTTTAAGTATAATTGTATATTACTCATCCACAAAGAAGGATAAAACTGAGACATTTATAGCTAAAAGGATGACTCTTTAGACCATAATAACAAGTGAAATGAGTGGAGCGCACATGTATAGATATTGCATTATGTCTTTGGTTGAGAAACAGAAAATATAAATAAGAACTAGGGTGTGAATAAGAACCAAATACACAACAGATATTGTGAAAGAGGAAGAGAGTGTTCAAAAAGAAAAGGGAACCAGTGAGGGGGCTGGGGGATAGGAAGGGAAAGAAAAATATGAGAAAAGGAGGCTAAAATCAAAGCAGAGCTTTGTGAATGGGGAAGGGCTGGGGGTTTGAAGGGAAGGCCCAAGAATGGAACAATGAAAGAGGAATTAAGGTACACCATGCACAGATTCAAATTCCCTATCAGTGTGGTCACAGTGTATATGTAAATTGTACCAGTAAGCTTAAAGTAAAAAACAAACAAAAAAACTACAAATTGTACCAATAAACTTAATTAAACTAAAACAAAACTATGAATATGTATTTTTTGACAGTTCTAGAAGTGACAAGCACACAATGAAGGCATCGGATAGGCCATGCTTCTGACATTTCTAAGGTTCTTTTTGTTGCTTTGTTTGTGTGTGTCTCCCTGACCTCCGACCTCTGGTGGCTACAGCCAGCCTTCCCATCTGCCTCTGTCGCCATCCCATGACCTGTCCCATGTGGTCCTGTACTTCGTGGGACCTCCCTGCTCCTCACGGGACAACGTGCACTTCTACCTGGGGGCCTCTTGAACCTGTCATGATCTCATTGCTACCTGACTGTATCTGCAGGGATTTGTGTCTAAGTAGGGCTGCGACCATGGTGCTGAGAACTAGGCCTTGGACCCAGCTCTCCGGCCCCCACGAATGTGAGCCTCTGCAGCGCATGACACGCGTACATTGAGCCCGCCCTGATGTCCACTGAAGACTCAGCTCAATCCTTTCACTTGAAATGCAAGACAGAAGCTGGGATACGATTTAATTTCTCTCAGTTATGTGGCTAACTACCCTTCTAATTCCACATACTTCAAATGAGCCCTTTGAGCCGTCTTCTCTCTTTCTTCTCAGGGTCAGCCTGGAAAATCCATTGTCCTCACCCTCAGACTGACTCGAGCTTCCTGTCCGTCTACCTTTCCTCCATCTCTGTCACACTCTGCTCCAGCTGGCATAGCTATTTATTCTTAGGGCAGTGGCGTAATGGCATTTCTGTCCTGAGGGGGCTTCTGTGAGAATTTACCACTTCTGTTTTCTTCCTCCACTAGATGATTTGATTTGCATGTGTGTTGGGCAGTTATTTTATTTTATTTTAGAAATAAAGCATTCATGAAAGAATGTGTAGATTCCTATAGTGCCAAGCCTACTGCCGGTTTCCCCCTAATCTTCATGAAAGAGAACTCCGAGTTTTTGGTGAGAGTTAATAAGGCAGACTGGGTAGGCTGGAGGTGAAGGGGAGGGCTGCTTTCAAGGCCTAGCCTATTCTAGGTAGAGCACAGGCTGCTGGGACCGTAGCAAGAGGAGTAAGGCAGGGCCGGCCAGATAGCTCACAGGATTAAAGCCCTTGCTTGGACAGACAAAGGGGCCGGGTTCGACCCCTGGCCTTCTGCGCTGGCCCCGCTGCCCCAGGGCTCACTGAGACAGCAATTGAGACTGGGCGTGGTGGTGCGCACCTGTAAGTCCAACCCTTGGGAGGCTGAAAACAAGAGGATCACTGCGAGTCCGATCTGTGTAGTGAGACCCTGTCCCTGTACTAAATACATAAAAGAATAATAATAATAAAGAGTAAAGCAATGCCATTGACCTCAGGACAACACAATTGGGGGCCAGATAGGTAAAATGAATGACGAAACGAAACCTAGTTCCAGTCCGAATGCTGGCTGCAGTGCGTTAAGGGGTGAGAAATGAGGTGCCCAGATGTGCCAGAGGCAAGAACATCGCGAGAGGTCATGGACAGTAGCCGGGACAATGAGTCTAAGACAACAGAGAGAAGGTGGGAGAAGGTTTTCCAAACCTACAAAATAAGTGAAGTAGACACAAGAAAAGCAACAGAAAACTGAAAACAGTGCCTTGGAAGGTCTTTTTTCCCGAGATACAGAACGACAGAGCTGATCGCGTACTGTGATCCGCGTTTATGCCTAATGTGCCTCTGTGTGTGTGTGTGTGTGTGTGTGTGTGCGCGCGCGCGCGCGCATGCGCGCACACACTATGCTTCCTATGACTGTGCATTTAAGCTAACGTCCCCAGGAGAATGAGCAGTAAGGCCAAAAGTTCATGATGGCTTAAAAAAAAAACTAACTGAAACAGCGAAACTGAAAGTCTTCCGTCGCCTCTCCTAAGCTCCTGGAATGATTGCGGCGATGCATATCCCAGCCATAAAGATTTAACAAAATATTCTCCTGCCATTTATAGCAATGCTTCCAAATGACAAGTTCAAATCACTTGTTGTGATTACTCTTCATCTGGGCAGAGCACATGTTGTGTCGTAGTCACAAAATGCAATTACACCGACTGCAGTAGCAGAGAATAACAGCACCAGAAAAAAGGCTAATCACATACAGTACGCATACGGTTTAAATTTTTCCCAATCACATTTATTTATTTTTTTATTGCAATCTGTTCACCATTTGGACTAATCACTAACTCTGTGTGTATGTGTGTGTGTGTGTGTGTGTGTGTGTGTGTGTGTATGCCAAGTGTCAGCTGAATTAGACAAATATCAGAGAAATTCAATAAAATGAGCATTGATGCATAGTGCATGCTCTTAACTTCAGGTGGGAAGGGAGAAGCCCAGGACCTTGCCCTGCCCGCCCGTAGTGTTCTTGCACCGCAGGCAACCTTTGGCACCCACAGGAGGCTGGATTCCGGAAGCCCTCTGGTTCCACACCCACTAGCTCTCTCATCTCTTACACAGCATTGTATAACATGTGCATATAACCCATGTGGATCCTTTCCTACGCTTGACAACATCTCTTGTGACTTGTAATAGCTGATGCTGTAAAATGTAAATGGTTGTTATAGTGTATTCTTTAGGAAATGATAAAGAGCAAAGAAAATCTGTATGTATTCACTACAGATGCAATCTGTAGTGTGGGAGGGTAATTTTACTGAATCTCCAGACACATTACCTGCTATTATGGAAGGCCAGTTACACTTTTATTTTTTATGTATTTGATACAGGGTCTCACTATGCACCTCAGACTCACAGTGATCCTCCTGTTCTCAGCCTCCTCAGTGCTGGGTTATAAGCATGCACCATCACACCTTGACTCGGTTGCCAGCTCAGCACATCAAGGAGTGGGGCTGGATCAGCATGTGGTGCCAGGGATCGAACCTTGCTCTGTGTACTTGCCAAAGCAGGCACTTAGTCTGCCGAGCTATCTGTCTAATCTGTGAACAAAATGCGTAGTCACTTCCACACTCCTGGCATCTTTTCCATCATTCATCTCCTTTCTCCTGTGCTAGATCAACTCTTACCAAGTAGCACGTAAGCTACACCAGTTAGTACTGCTATCCCTATTCCAACTGGGAAATTTTCCATTTCTTCAGAGTTATAGGTGGAATTATGAAAGCCTTCTCCTTAAAATATCTCAATGAATGAAAATAGTTAAGAACTAGGGGCTTCCAGTGTGCACAAGATTACTATTTAGGGGCTCTGGATTAGTGTTTTTCAAAAGTTCTTTGAGGGCTATTTGTTTCTGGTCATGACAAAATAATTGATTCTGTACTGGTCCCCTAACTATAAAGAACTGCAAAACTGAACACAGCATACCTAGTAGTCTCTTTACAACCATTGGGAAGTACATAACTCAGAACTATGTGCACTCAGAGAAGGAGCATGCTGGAGTTGGGGCATTTGATTTCTTTAAAATTCTGCTTTAAGATATCTTCTAGTGTGATTCTAAATATCAATCTAGTGTGATAGAGCCCAAGCAGAGCATGTTAGGATATTATTTTTTTATTTATTTTTTATTGCTTACCAGAAAAAAGGCACAGAAGTTAATTTAATGCAAGTTAAATGCACAGACATGGAAGACTCCATAAAGAAATGATGACCCAGAGATGGCATTAGAAGGGAGCACTTATGGATAGCGAATCAGAAAAATTACCACGTTTTGAAAATCTAACAAAAGACTCCCTGTAACACACTTAAAGTTGAATGAAGATGCAGCTTGGGGAACAAAGCCTGACCTCTTTGAAGTGTTCGTGCAGATTTCCCTCAGCGTGAACCTCTCATTCCCAAGAGTGAGGATGGTGCTTTCCTCTCATACCAGAAGGATGTCATTCACGTGAGAACTTCAGCCGTCTTTTAAGAATTCAAAGGAAAGAAGTCCAAGAGATCACCTTGCACCTGCTATTTTGTCTTTAATTCAGAATGTTCGACATGCCAGAGTAGCATCTTTACATTCCTTTATCTCCACAGTGTTCCTCCAAGCACCACTTCCTTCTCTCTGTTCCAAAAGTTATTGAATGGTTCAGAGTGCTGACGGCTTTTTTTGTTGTTGTTGTTAATTGTCCTTTTCTCTTTGATATTACTTCTTAAATTTCCTCATTATTATTTTAAAAGACTTTGGGAGAATTACTAAATAACATGCCAATCCCCTATCTTGGGCTATAGGTTTTATCCCCTTCCGTAATTAGAGTAATAAGTAATTCAGCCTCTGACGCTGTATCAGTAGATTGGATAATTCATATTCCACTGTCTCGAAGAGAATATCATATAAAAAATTAATACATTCAGTATACAGGTAGATGTGTGCAATCTGTGTTTCCCTAGGAATTTTGTCACTGGAGGTAAGTTCTCGTCACGCCACCTAGGCTGGCCTCAAACTCAAGGGCTTGAGCGATCATCCAAGTTTAGCCTCGCCCAAAGCTGGGATGGCAGCATGCGCCTCTATGTGGGACTCACTTCTGCTACCTTTGCTGACAGCCTCTGGAGGTCTGGACTGATGAAGCAACTAAAACGTGTACGACACAGTGCCACAGTAAAGGGCCTTGCGCAAAAAAACATTTCAAATATAAACTTATGGCTTTGTTTGTATATCTGAGTGAATAGTGAGCTCTTCACATGTACAAGAAGATTTTTCAAGGCTAAGGAGTGAAGATCAAATTGATAACTGCGATCGAAGGAGGAGCTGCTGGGGTCACGCAAGCTGGAAGACACCGGGACACTGAGCAGCAGAGTAGAACAACCTGGCTGAACATCCTGGATTTATCATTTACTTCTGTTAGGAAATTTCAAGCTTCTCCGATAGCTTTTATAGCACATAATAAATTGTGACTACAGTTACACTGCAGAGTGTAGTATAGAAATACAGACATAGCTTGTCACCTGTCAGCTGATCTGCATCCCGTCCTTTCTGTCCTTCCTAAATTGTAGTGATCAGTTTTCTCTCAAGTTTTATGAAAGCAAGAATTTTAGCTTCCAAATACGAATTGGAACATGTGATGTTTTTCTGTTCATAGTTATTTCATATAATGTAAATATCACCTTGGTTCAATCCATATTGACTCAACTAATAGGATCCTAGTTTTATAAAGTTTAAGACAAGCTTTAAATAAATCAATACTATCTTTTTCTAATAAATTTTCTTGAAGGGCCAAATTAAGCATCTCCTAGAGGAGTATAACGAAATATAGAGTCTCATCAAGAACATATTCGCATGTTCAGATCAGGTACAGTGTTGGGCATATGAACAAACAGGAATATGACAACCATAAGTATTTTTTTTAACAAATTAAAGAGGAAAGGGCACACAAGTCTTACATTTTAGTAGAAAATCATTTTCAAATACAGACTTCATAAACCATGCCAGTAGAAAAATGGAAGCTATTAAAAAGAAGTAAATGGAATTAAAGCTAAAACAAACATCTGAACAGAAAAATCCATAGTATTGGCTTAACATAAGACTGTACACTGTGACAGCAGGGGAAGACACACTTGATG
This sequence comes from Octomys mimax, assembly GCA_002564305.1. Taxonomy (NCBI): domain Eukaryota; kingdom Metazoa; phylum Chordata; class Mammalia; order Rodentia; family Octodontidae; genus Octomys; species Octomys mimax. The sequence continues at coordinate 985 of NDGM011182265.1, read as the reverse complement.
TCACTTCTGCACATGTGCAGAAAGTCTCTAAATAGAAGCAAAGAAAATAAAATACTATGAGGAAAAAGTAAAATAGTAATCATTTACAAAATAAGACCAATAAAAATTTAAAATCAATATACCCAAACATGAGCAAAGTTTACATGAAAACTACAAAATTTGTTAAGAAATGTAAAAGACTAACATAAATGATTAAGATTATGATCATGGATAATTATTAAGATTGTATTATGGTGATGGAAACTCTTGTAAACTTGATTTTTATCCATCTCTATCTATCTACCTATGCAGCCCAATCAAAATTCTGGCAGCCATTTATGTACAAATCAACAGCTAACACTAATGTTCATTTGTGAAGGAGGAAGAAACAACAAAAGAAGAATTTTGGCATTGAAAAAATTTGAAGTACTCACAATACTAACTTCTAAACTTAAGGCAGTAATCAAGACAATAATGCATTGGGAGTAAGACAGGTAAGTAATCAATAAAACTGAATAAGGATGTCATGAATATATCAACATTTAAACAATTTATTAATTTCCTACAAGTTATCCAAACATCAATTGACAAGAAAAATCATTTCAACCTTTTATATTAATGCTAGAAAAACTGGCTATCCTTAGAGGATTTACAATAGTGGCCTTGAAATTTACCTCCTAACTTATGCAAAAGTACTTTTAGACTACCCATAAGCCTAAATATAAAAACTAAATTGTTTTAAAAGAGGGAGATATTTTCATAATGTAAGAATATCCAAAAATTTTGGAAACAATATAAGAAGCATTACCCACTATAAAGAAAAAACTGAAATATTATCAAGATTAAAACTCTTTGCCATGCTGGCCCCACCCCCAGGGGACACTGAGAGGTCAATTGAGGCTGGGTGTGGTGGCGTGCACCTGTAATCCCAGTGTTTGTGACGCTGAAAACAGGAGTATCACTACAAGTCTGATCTGTGTAGTGAGACCCTATAGATCCTGTACTA
>NDGM011182264.1:0-10853 GCA_002564305.1 Octomys mimax | reverse complement strand
ATTTGGGCTGATTACTTTATCAAATACAAAGAAAACTTCATGAAATGACTTTTCAAGTCAGTCATTTTTCAAAGACCGTTTTCTTTCTATAAAGAAGTAAATACAGAAAACAGTCTTATGATTAGCAAAACTGTTGGCCATTCCTTTGGCTCCAAAGCTCATTTCCTTTGTCTGTTATTGACCAACTCAAAGGGCACCATTTCTTTTGGTGAAGAGGAAACAGGATTTATTCAAAGCCCGCTCCAAGGCGATGGAGTGGCCCCCTTGCATCAGATCACCACCCCAGCTGTGTATAGGTGGACGACGGTTTTACAGCAAGGACCATGTGGAAGGGAACACAGCAGGGAGACAACAGACATGCTGAGGTCTGTCATAGCTCTTCTGGAATCCAGACCTTTCCGTCCCTTGCCTAAGGGACTAAATCTGGCCTTGGCATTCCAGTCCCCACATCTGCATCTTCTGTCCATTTACTTGGGCTGACGAGAGGCAGATGTGGTGGTTTATGCCCAAAGCCTGAGATAGTTTGGTGAAGTCACTTGTCTCTAAAGGAAAAAAGAAATCTAACTTTTACAGTTCTGCTTTGCAGGGGCCAACTACAAGCGTAGCCCCCCTTGCCCCTTCCTGTTCATTTAAGTCCGGCCCTGACTTGCCACCTTGTGGTTCCTCGAGGTCTGGCTGTCTCAGGTTGGATTCGGACATAGATTCCATCAAAGGTAGCTGGGACGTGGCAAAGGGAAGCCGAGTGCTTGGCCTGCAAAGGCCTCGCTAAGTTTTGTGAGATCAATTATAAATGAAAGCCGAAAGCAGGAGATGTCTGACACTCTCTTGCTTACTTTCTCTCTTTGCTGAGACAAAATACCTAACACCCAAAAACAAAGAAGGAAAGGTTTATCAGGCCCACAGTTTGTGGGGCTTTCAGTCCGTAACCAGCTGGCTTCAAGGCAGGGTGGCGTAGCACAGGGGCGACAGTTCAAGGCGGTGGGGGACAGCGAAAGAAGTCTCTTTTCCTCCCTTCCATTGTAAGTAGGCTGCCGGCCCACACCATCTCTGAGCCCTCCTCTTCCACAAGCTGAGGATGTTTACAAAGTAAAGGCCCTGGCTCTCTGTGGAATGACTTAGTTGAGCTTTTTTAAACTTCTCAAGTTGACACAAGGAACAGCTTCCTTGAGCAGTAAGGGCATGTCCTGTTTACCTGGATGCAGCTCGGGTGAGTTAGCGAAGCTTCTAGACTCCTTACTTAGTTAATGTACTGAGCCTTGTTAGTGAAGCCTCTAAAACTTCAGTTTTTCCCCAAAGCTGTGGGTCAATAGAATGTCAAGTTGACAGGAAGTCTCAACCACAACAGATAGTTACGGTGGGACGGTGGGGTGGGGGTCGGGAGTTGGAAGCAGCACAGCATGCAGCCATAAGGAAACAGCAGCAGAGTTTGTGCAAACGGCATCAGTGCTGAGGGCACTGGGCTTAGGGGTTTAAGATATTGTGCAGGGCCCATGGCACCGCTTAGTACATCTCCCGGAGTGTGACTGACAGCAGGACTCAGCGCACTGGCCCTCATCAATGGTGTGTGAAGTACATGTCCATTGCTGTGGGCCACTCGGGTGCTACTGGACGCATGAGATGTAGTGCTACCCAGGAAGCCTCCCTGAGCTCAGGGGAAGGTTACCGCAGGTCACAGGAGGATCCGCTACACATGCGTACTGCTTTGGAACTGTAGAATTTTCCAGGACTTTTAGGTTTGCTTATCTCTGCTTCTGGGAAGTAAGACTTTGGACAGAGGTCAGGGCCCTGGGCCCTGGGGTTTTCTTGGGTTCAGATGAGTGGAGGGAAGCAGCCCTGTAGCCCCAATTATGCTCTCTATGTTAGAAGCAGAGTTATTCATTCCTTCTTGACAAACTTAAACAATATCAGAGAGCTAGAAAGAGTGGCTCTTAGGCTGAATTTATCTAGAGTTCATGGCCAACTCTAATCTTGTCTATTGGAAACATTAGAACTATGAGAAATCATAGTTACAAGGCTTATAGGCAGATACGAGACAAGCTAATGAGAGCAAAGTAAATCAGTCTGTACATTAGATTCGAACTAAGAGATACAGTGACCAAGTTAATGAAAGACAGCCAAGGGCTGGGAGACAGCTTGGCAGTCTAAGTACTTGCCTGGAAAGTGCAAGGACCCTGGTTCTATCCCTAGTACCGCATGCCGTGCTGGCCCCAGAACCCCAGGTGCACCATGTCTACCACCAGAACAAGGCCTTTTGGTACACACCTGTAATCCCAGCACTGAGGAGCCTGAGACAGGAGGATCACTGCGAGTCTGAGCTATGTAGTGAGCTATGTACCAAACAAACAAACAAATACATAAAAGATTTTTTTTAAACAAAATACAACCAATAGTTCTGGAAACCAAGATTAATTCTGTTGGAAAGTTACATTGTGCATATAATTAGAAGTGAGGAGCAGAAAAAAAAAAAAGAAACTTATGTGCATGTTTCCAGCCCCTCACATGGAATGTAATCATTGCGTATTGTGAATATGTGCTAATAAACATTACCAAACATTTTAAAAGCATGCAGCATTGTTTCTTCTTGTGCCATTTAAGAGGAAGAATGTAATTTACTAATGCCAAGACTAAGAATCATAGTTTGGAAAGGACTTTAGAATTTCTGAGGTAAATGCAACAGACTGACAAAAATTTTGCATACAGTATACAAGAATTAATGTCTATCTTACCAACTAAGACAGTGCGTTCTGGGCACCCTTGTCTTACTGAGGCAGGGGAACCTGGGTTTGGCCAATTCTATGACCATAAGGAATATCCAAGTAGCAACTTAGCAAAATAATTCAGTCACTTTTACAGCATATTACGACAGTAATCATAACTGACTGTATCATACCAAAACAATCACATTATGAAATATAACACAAACCACATATATTAGTAGTTTATATAATCAGAATTATAAAATCAAAGTATCTATTAAATGTATACTTTAGTACTCATAAGAATTTATCTAAACATTTAAAATCTAACAAAAATACCATTTGTAAATTTTAAAAAGCAAAGGAAATGAAAAAAACGCAAAGGATATGTAAAGTTGTACTTAGCAAATGCCTTTGGTATTTTAAGTTAATTAGAAATAACTCAAATGTTTTACTTCCCTATTGGTCCAACTTAATTTTTAACAGTTACCTCTATGTGGCTCACAAAATATAAAACATCTGACAAGTGCGAATTAATGTCCCAGATCCTTGTTTTTGCTGAGAAAAATTAAATGACCCTCAGCTACTACAACAGAATAAGATTTGAAAAATCTTCGAAAGGGCTAGCCAAATACCTCAGCAGATTAAAGTGCCTGCAAGCAGGCGCAGGCGCAGGGGTTTGATCTCCAGGCTGCCGTGCCATTCCCGCCCCTGGAGCACGCTGAGACAGCAATTGAAAGTGGGCATGGTGGCGCACGCCGGGAATCCCAGCTCTTGGGAGGCTGTAAACAGGCAGATCACTACGAGTCTGATCTACTAGTGAGACCCTGAACACCCTGGAGAGCCTTCCCTAAAATATAAAAATAAAATAATATTTATATGAACCCCAATGAATTACTCCCTAACCAGACTCTCATGACACCAAGTGAGAATACTCCTGGATGGTAAGGGTGCTTATAAATGAATCCACCTGGATGACTGTAAAAGGCACTTTTCAAGTCATGGGCGCCTAAAATGGCAAAGCTCAGAAGATCTAGAAAAATCCATATACCTCACATCAGTGCCTCCTGCCTTCATCATTGCAGTAGTGTGAACGTCATCAGCCCATGGAAATGAGAACCCTGCTCTTCCAAGAAATACGGAGGAAGCCTGGCTGGATAATGTTTACTGCGTTACAAGTACATACTTAACAAAAAACTGTATGTTCCTTCTCATAGTCTTAGCAAGCAAGCTCTAAATGGACTTACGCTAGATGATGTCTAAAGCACAGAAACTTTCCAGTTGTTCCCATTTTACTACTGGAATAAGCCATAGGGGAGTCTGTCATCCAACTCAACTTCTGCTGAGTAGAATAATCAAATAGAGCCTGCCACTCACTGTCAATTACCCCTGCTCCAGAATGGTCCTGAAAGGACTCTGGAACGAACCAGTCCTAAAACTGGTGCAGTCACGTCAGAGAGGCTACTGCAGGGGTGGTGAACAGGCAGACATGGGCCCTCACCTGCTACTGATTAAAAATATGACTTGTGTTTTCCCCTGGGGACATGAGGGACTTAAAAGCCACATTTTCTTTGAGCCATAACTCTTTTAGCCAGTATCTAGGAAAATACTGCCTCTTAGTGTCCTGAGTTCTGAGGTGCTGAGGTTTCTTTGTAGAGATTCCTTTAGGTTCTTCTTGTCCTGAACAAAGAATTAGATAAAACACAGGAGATAGGGAGGTTTTGCATTTATTAAAGATGTGAAAAGAAACTGCTTTTCAGAGTGAGTGCAGGCAGATTAGAAGCAGGAAATGAAGCACCCTCTAGGATGAGAGTGGACTGCTGTGAGAGACAGCTCAGTGGCTGTGAGGAGACTCGCACCTCCCTTGCCTCCGGCTCCTCAGGCTGAGGTCTGGTCCAGGCCTCCTTCCAAAACCCTGCTTGAGTTCTAAGGGAGCAGCCTCTGATTGGTCCCAGGTGCAAGGCTTTTTACAGGCCACACCCGCTTGCTCAGTTGGCTTTCCACATCCTGACCTCCTGCCTCAATAAGAACCCCTCTGCTAAGATTGTAAACAACTTTCACAGTGTTGCTGCCATAAAAGTTTTGAGGAGCTAAACAATTTAAACTTCAAAATTAAAAAAAAATGTCCCACATTATACTAATTTCTGCAGCACTTTTTCTCAATGTTCAACTCCTTATGATTACCAAGCATTGTTAAGTCTTCATAAGCTCAAAAATTTTAGTTAAATGTCCGTAATGCTCTTCAATTTTTCTTATAACCTTTGTGAAACAGGGAATGTTCTTTCAGAAATCAAACACCTTACATGTAATTGTGAATGGCTAACATGTTAGGGGTTGTGAAGACATTTTTATTTTATCTTTTAAACATTTAAGTCATGTGAACTCAAAAGGCATTTGGATTTATGCTTTCTTAATTACTGAATGTTCTTTTAAATTAAGCTGGTACCATCTCAATGGTATACAAACACAAGTACACACACAGACGTAACATATACACATATAAAGCAAAGATATAACTTTATCATTTACTAGCTTTTAAAAGTTACACTATTGGCATGATTTTCCTTTTTGCAGTCTTAAATACATAGTCCTCAATTTTCACCTCTAAAGGTCAGATTCCTGGTTGTAGCAAGGTGGAGGCATACATCAGAGAAAGGAGGTTGCTTCCTGATTAATCTGAGTTTGGATTTCCTGTCAGAAAAGCAGTTAGAGAATCTTCAGCTTTCATTGGCTCATGAAGAAGCCTCAGAGAAGCTCAAGGCCCAATATGGCTGACATGAATCCCTAGATTCATGAGAACCCTCAAAGACAAGAAAACGGAAGGAGCAGGTCTAGCTTCTGTGCGGGATAGATTTAAACCTGAGTACTGTCTCAGAAGATATTGTCCCGTCTCCAAGTAGGAAACTCCCTGGCCAGGTGGAGTGTATCGTTAGGTCTTAGAGGGAGAGACCTTTCCTGCCTTCCGTTCATATGATGCAGACAATGCAGCTCCAGTGGCCTCATTTTGGGACCTTGGCTGCGACCTCCTCAGTTAGTATTCAGCTTCTAAACAGTACTGGAACTCTGCTGGTCATCCTAGAATAAAAGTTGTTATAAGAAAAGAAGGAAGAAACAAAACTAAGTCAAACCAAACGATTCCTCCAAATCAACAAAACCAATGCCTGGAAAATGTCCTAACCCTGAATCTCTTCTCATCCCATGAGCGTCCCCAGAATGTTCTGCAGGAAGGCTGAATGGGAACAGTGAAGGCACTGTCCTTTCTCCAAATGGAGCTGCCCAGCCTGTTATCAACCAGTGCTCCAAGATGACCTACAATAGATGTGAATGCCCCCGCTGATGAGGATGCTTACCCCACCCAAATGGCCCTGCAGAGCAGCCTAAGATAAGGTCCAAATGGTGGAGAGTGTGGTTCCCTGGAAGGCACATCTCAGTGGAAAACCAGGCAGAGCCCATCAGCTCATCAACCTTTTTTCTTTCACCCACAGAAGTATCATGGGCAGCTGATGCCATAAACAGGAAAAAGGGAGAATTCCTGGGTATAAAAGTGACCCTGGGAGCTGTTGAAATATCCCTGGAGTCCTGTTCATGGTTTCAGCTAAGCACAGTCAGTCCTTTTCCCCAAGTGCCTGTCACCTTGCCAGTAGGGAACTGGGGACCTGTGCTCTTGGGAGCTGAGCTCTACTTCCAGGCTGGCCCAAACTGCCATCAGACACTTAGATTTATATGGTCAGGTTCATTTGCTTGGTGGTGACCAAATCAAAGGACATCATTTATTTTGGTAAAAGGAAAAAAAAGGATTTACCCAAAGCTGGCTCTGAGGATATGGTGGGGACATTTGTCTCAAATCACCATTTCACATGTGCAGGTGGGTTAGGGTCTTTTAAAACAAGGAATGGTGGGAAAGGAATGAAATGAGGAAGTAGATGTATCTAGGCTTTTTACACCACTTTCTGGCCCCAGACCACTCCCTCATTTGCCTAAGGAAATACAATTGGGCTTGATCTCATGACAGCGTGTGCATATTTTATCCACTCATCTAAGGTGAGGTGGAATTGGGGTTTTATTCTCTAGGCCTGAGGAAGTTCGGATAAGTCATTTGTCTTTAAAGGAGAAGAAATATAACTTGCAAAGTTCTACTTTGTAGAGCTGGTTACAAAATGTGTGGCATAATAATTTCTACCTTATCTTTGAAATTGCCATAGTTTTCATCTAGGATTTTATAGATGTTGTGCGATGAACCCATTCCCCCATGCCAAATCTGGGGTATTTTATGTGGATAAAGTTAAAATCCTGAAGACCGATTCCTGGGTTTATAATTCTCTTACTTCACTGCTGTCAAGTGGAAGGTGAAGAACTGTGAACTTTGTCTCCTTTCTTTTATTCTTTCTTCTAACTTTTCTCTACTCCCTGTAGACACTGCTAGGGCTCCGAATATTAGCTGAAAATAATGAATAAACTCATAGGTGTTTTTCCCAAAACTTAATTTAATCACCATTCACATACAGAGAATTTTAGAAATATAGAAAATGGGTACAAAAGGTGTGGTATAACAAAGAATGTATCTGGTCATTGTCCTCAGTTCCTGGCAGAATTTCAAAAACCCTTGGAATTTCCCGAGTGATAAGAGTGGCATTGTTACACGAGTGTACTAGCTCACTGTGGGACCCTAGATAAAATTCAGGATGGGAGATGGCCATCAGGAAAACCACACAGAGGATTAGAGGGTTGGAACTTTGGGGCAGATTAACCTCCAGAGAGAAGCCGGAGATTGAGTTCAGCCACGTGACCAATGAGCTAATCCATTTATATGTGAAAGTCTGATACAGCTCTGGATACTGAGTTTGGTGGAGCTTCCTGGTTGTTCAACATGTTGCTATGCTGAGAGAGAAAGAGAAGGAAAGAGACAATGAGAAGGAATGAGAGAGAGACAGAAAGAGAGAGGGGGAGGGAGGTAAGGGAAGGGGGAAGGAGGGAAAGAGAGAGAGACAGAGAGAGAACAAAATTTAGCAAAACAAACCAATAAACAAGGAATGTGAGGGGCCAGGGATATAACTCAGTGGCGTAAGTGCCTGCTTGGTAAGTGCAAGTTCCTGAGTTTGATCCCTGGTACTGCAACAGTAACAACAACAACCAAAACCAAGGATTATGGAAGAAGAATCAGAGAAAGGAACAAAATAAAAGTTAGAAAACAACCTCAACTTTAATACTTCATCCTTTCAAAAAGTAGAGAATAAGATAGTTGCTAGTTATGTGGTATAATCGGTTTTTTGTTTTTGTTTTTTTGTTTTTTGCGAGGGAAAAAATATAGTACAGGACATATTTTATAATATTTTATAATGAATCACCAAAATAATCATATACAATAAGTGCAGGAAACCTATCCACACACTAAACACTAAAGAATCCAGCTGAAGGCCTAGAGCCAACAACAAAGTCTCATGCAGGCCCGCTTCATGGATCCGTGCTGGAGAGGCCCAAGGTCAGTGGTAAAGCTAGGAAGTCTATGCCAGCAGGGTGAAGGATCTGTGCTAGCAGGCAGAGGGATCTGAACTGGAGCTAGGAAGCAATGCTCAAGGTAAGCACCAGAACTCCTTCAAAAGTATCATAGCCATCCTCAGCCACAGTGAGGTCCCGAGGTTCTCCCGCAATTAAGAAACTCAAGTTCCTATCAGGAAATCCAAAGCGATGAGCTTCTCCGTGATGCGGAGCAGTGCATCTTCTTTCCCTCCAGAGTCAGGAAGTGAAGCTCAAGATGAGGATCAAAGCTTCTCCAAAGTTCACCAGAAAGCCAGCATGACAAGGTCCTCCAGCAGAACAGCCCAAGAGAACTAGCAGGTTCCAACAGCTGCAACAGCTTCTTCAAACGGCACCCTAACAGTGTTTTGGCAGCTTCTCCTGCTCTGCCTTTTGTGCTGCTGGCAACAGCCCTCAGGTGGGCCTCCTGCACCCAGCACCATGCTAGTTTAATCCAGTTGGGTGTAATAAGTTGACCACCAGTTGGAAATCCACTTAGTGTGGTCAATAAGAAGTTATTTAATATCCTTGGGGGCACAGTTTTCCTATTAAATAGAAGCATGATGTCTACTTTTTGTAGAAATTTAAAAAATGATATATGTAAAACACTTAGAGAATTCCTGATTTATAGAAAATTCCATTATATATTATTGTTAAGAAAGTGTTCTTGGAAATTAAAAAAATGAAGTATGAAATTGATATAGGATATTGGCAGGTGAAGCAGAAAGGCTCCATCAAGAAGCAAAACAAAAATACAAAGAGATGGAATATAGGAGAGGAAAGATGGAATCTGAGGCTCAGTTCAGGTTGTCAAGTTTAGGAATGCTGTAAACTGCAGAGATAATAGAAAATACATGAGAAATTATTAAATAAATAATAGATTTTATTGAATGGAAAATCATAAATTCTTTCCATTGAAGGAGTTCTCTTTCTTAAGAGGGGCTTAGAAGCAACTCAACAAAACCAGTGAGTGACCAAGAAAGACACACCCAACAAGAAGGCTAAATGTGGTCCCCAGTAAGAGGGGTCTGGGATGGCAGCTGTACCGTGAACCAACAGGCTGTGTTCAGTACAGCAGCACCTCAAACTACATGTGGGTAGGGTACCAGTAGATAAGATGAATGCTGGAGTGAGGACAGCGGCTGGGTAAGCTTTCCAGCCAAGCACAGAAGTTTAGATTTCTTTCTCTGGGCAATACAGTGGAGGGCTCTGCCCAGGATATGGTACAATCAGATTTTAGTACTGGAGGAAGATAGATTGTTCTAGAAATAGAGCACTGGCTAAATTAAACAGGGGTTTACTTGCTGAGAAAGGGGTTGGGAGTTGCAATCTATGAGATAGACATAGTGGCACACGCCTATAATCCCAGCACCCTAGGAGGCTGAGGCAGGAGTGTAAGAAGTGCAAGTCTGGCTGGGCAATTTAGTGAGACCTAATGAAATATCTAAAAAAATGATTTGGGGATATAATAAGTGCAAAGGCCCTGCATTCTATTTGTAGTACTGGAAAAAGGGGGTAATATTTACTTCTGGCACAGCAGTGGCAATGGAAACATGAAGGATGCATTTGATGAACACTTGGAAGTAGGCAGTGCATGGAGAAATAAGAGAGGAGCCAGAGATGAAGTTTGTAGCATGGGATCTTTGGTTGATGTCTTTTGGGCAATATATAGACAGAAAAGGAGATTGTTTACTATTTGTAATGGGACTAGTGGATGTTGCTATGGCCTGAAATGTATTTGTTCAAAATTCACAGTCAATTACTAGAATATGACTGTGCTTGAAAATAAGGCCTTTAAAGCAAAAGAGTTAAAATGAAGCTGTTAAGGTAGGGCTCTAATTTACTAGGACTGGTGTCCTTAAAGGAGATTACGAATGGTGACAGAGGCTCACAGGCACAGTGACAAGGTAATGTGAGGATGCACTGAGGAAACAGTCATTTGCAAGGCAAGGACAGAGACCCCAGGAAGAGCAACCTGCGGGACGCCTTCATCTTAGAGGAGGTCCAAGTTCCAGAACTGTGAAAATTAACTTCTGCATTTTAAGCCACCCTGCATTTAAGTCATTCTGCTGTTGTCTTTTATGGCAACCCTGGCGAATTAGTACCTTCATGCTGAGTCCCAAGTACCTCGAGCTACCTTGGTGGAAGTGAGTGGCTGGGAATAGGACACACACTTGGGGCTACAGACTGAGGCTGGTGATCATCAGCGGACGCTGAGAACGGATCAGTTTGCTCCTGTGAAGTCTAACTGTGAAAGGGACCTCACACGGCACAGGTGATGAGCAGAAAAGGAATTCTAGTCAAGAGCTGGAGACAGGGAGCTGACCATACAGAAGTGGGCCGATGCAGCGGGTAGCCTTGGAGAAGGGAGGCGGTGGGGGCGGTCAGAGCAGAGGCTGAGAACTAGCCCGGGCAAGAGGAGGCCTAAGCCAGCGCTAAGGGCTAGGAAGCTGGCCAAGGTGGGAAGGTTCAAGAGGGGTCAGCTTGACAAAAGGTAGTTGATGTGGGCAATAGAACAGATGCTTCTGCCGGTATGCAGTTGCAGAGACTGAGTTGCTCTCTGCGCTTTTCTTTTTTTTATTTTATTTTATTTATTTATTTATTTATTTTTCATCAGTTTTATTGAGAAACAAATAGCAATGA
>NDGM011182261.1:0-13223 GCA_002564305.1 Octomys mimax | reverse complement strand
GATGAACTTGCTCTTGTTGATGTCATGGAAGACAAATTGAAGGGAGAGATGATGGATCTCCAACACGGCAGCCTTTTCCCCAGGACACCAAAAAATTGTCTCTGCCAAAGACTATAATGTAACTGTAAACTCTTGACCTAAGTGGCATGGAAGATAAGTAGCTTTCCCAAGAACCATGTTATCAGCAATGGTTGCAACCTGGATTCAGCCCAGTTCTGCTACCTAATGGGAGAAAAGCTGGGTGTGCACCCACTGAGATGCCAGGGCTGGATCCTCAGGGAGCATGGAGAGTCCAACATCCTGTGTGGAGTGGTGTGAATGTCACTGGTGTTGCCCTGAAAAATCTACACCATAAGTTAGGAATTGATGGAGACAAAGAACATTGGAAAGAGGTTTACAAACAGGTGATTGACAGTGCTTATGAAGTGACCAAACTAAAAGGCTATACATCCTGGGCCACTGGACTATCAGTGTCAGATTTGAAAGAAAGTATAATGAAGAATATTAAGAGGGTACATCCAATTTCTACCATGATTAAAGGCTCTATGGAATCAAGGATCATGTCTTCTTTAGTGTCCCTTGTGTCCTGAGACAGAATGGGATCTCTAATGTTATTAAGGTGACTCTGACTCCTGAGAAAGTAGCACGTTTGAGAAAGAGAGCAGATACCTTGTGGTCGATCCAGAAGAAGTTGCAGTTTAAGAGTATTCCAGTGTCACCACTTCACTGAGGGTTCAGCTGGAGTTGTACCAGTTGTCTTTTTTATCTGACATGTGATTGGAGTAGCACTAGTAAGATGGCCTGGGGAAAACATCAGTTCCCTAAAGTTAGAAGTGGAAACCTTTCACAAAACTCCACAGATCTGTCCTGATGCCAGGCGGTGCTGCCCTTGTAGTCCTGGTTAGTATGAAGTAGCCCAGCTTCTGAGATATCTCGCTGTGCAGGCTCCAGTTCCTCTTCAAACAGATGTGTGTTACTCTGTTACACAGTTTCACCACCAAGCCTTGTCTGACCTTTCCCCAGTTGGTGACAGCCTGGAATCCAGTCTACAAATCCAATATTGCATGTCTTGTCCATAACCGTTTTAAAGGATTTTATTTTGTATATTATATAATATATGAATAGTGCACATTTCTGTATAATGTAAAATGATCTACCTGTGAATAATGCAACTCAGTGTCACACCAACTATGATACCAAATAAACCTTGAACAGTGGCTACTGTTAAATAAATAAATAAAATTTTTAAAAAGTCTGATGTGGCAGTATGGCATTAGCGCAAGTTTGTATTTCCAGCATAGGATAGAGTTCCATCCCAGTGGAAGAAATTAGCCTATTATAATTATGTCTTTGGTGCTCACTTCTATGAATAAATTAAATAAGAGTAGCTTTTGTTAATGTATCTGAAGAAAAAACTCTGAGGAAAGGATTAAAGTGTTAATTTTTATTTTTTTAAAGGGAAGTACAAGGCTATGGTGCAATATAAAATAATATAAGCTCACCAGATGAGTGTCATTGCTTATTCAACAGGAAAGAGGGAGGGGATCAGGTAATTCCTTTACCGAGTGACTTAGAGACTTACTGTCATTTCCAAATTCTAAAGAAGGTCTCACGCTGGAATCAACATTTCTCTGATTGAAAAGTACTGTCATTTGGACCCTTGAGTTCTGTTCAGGAATACTAATGCCAGTGGTTGTAGAGTGACAGTTAGTAGAAATTCAAAATTCAAAGGGCAGCCTTTATGGGTTGGAAACTGAAATATTTTTTTTTCCTAAATAACAATTGTAAGTATATTTTCGAAGCATCTGGAACACTCACAAGTGTCTGCTGAGAGCATAAACAAGCCTAACCACTTTGGAAAAGTGTGTGCATGATGTCTGCTACATTAGAACCTACCTAGAATGTATGCCCCCCATCCTATTTGGGGTCTGGTCCTGGAAAAAAAGAATGAATTGTTATGAAATCTTAAAATGCATACTATGGTGTATATTATAGTGTTGATCAATGAGGTAATAAAAACTAGAATAAAGCTAAAAATCAACAAAGAAAATAAACATAGAATGTAATTCTAATACTTCACAGTAATTTGAAAGAAGAACAAAATGCTGATGCATCCCATGTTATCCATTTTACAATGATAATCAAAGAAAGTAACACATTAAAAGAACAGATGTTTAATTAGTAAGTAGCTTTTAAGTACTAATCTTCAGCAGCTGGGGAGAGGGCTCAGTGGAATAAGCACTTGCCTGGCAAGTGCAAGGGCCTGAGAGCAATCCCTGGTTCCGCCAAAAAAAAAAAAAGTACTAAGCTTCAGTAAATTTACAACTTAATATAAATATTTAATTAATCATCAAAAATGTGTAAATTATTTTTAAAAGCTGCATTAAGGTAAATTGACTGAATCTTTGAAAAAGAAGTACTAGTGAAATATATACAAATATGTACTTACTTTTTATATTTCTTCAGGCCAAACTAGTAAATAAAACTGTTTAATATGTAAATGCAAAGACTTATATTCTACACTCACATACATATTTGTAAGGCAGTGATAATCAAAGATTGTGCCCTTTCTATCACACTCTAAACACATTTTCTGTAGTCAAATAAAATATGTCTTTAATACATTGATCATGGTTCTGTAGTATCTTCAATGTCCTACTTTAAGAAAATGTATATAGTGAACTCTACATATAAAGCTTGTATTTTGCATTTTTCAAAGTTTACATTATTTATCTAAGTATTTTGAAGACACCAAATGCATCAAATTTATAAAATCAATGAAATAGCATGGCATATTCTTCTTATGCCAACAACCTTATTTTTTTTATGGCAGAAGAGTATTTAAGTTACATTTTTTTAAGAAAATATTTGTAGCTCTGTTTCAGTACAGGTAACTGTAAAGACGCTGTTCAAATACAATTATTGGACCAGTAAGACACACAAGACATCCTCTATCTACCTGACAAGTAAGTGCCCAAAGACCCCATGTGACAAGTCTGCTGAGTTTAAAAAATGAAGAGAAAATTTGGGACACCACTTAGTTACAAGACGTCACATCACAGTTTCTCTTCTATTCTGAGTCCTCACTGACCTTGAAAGGCTAGGGCCACAATATTGACTATCATTGTAGCCTTTCTTTTTCTCTAAGTTTTTGGTCTGCAAACCTAAGTTATTAACCTTCCAGAAGAGAAGCTTAATGATATTTTTACCCTATAACAGGCAGTTGAGCTTAACATCACTATCTGTCTGAATATCAAATACCTTAAACATAACATGGAACCAGTATTTTCCAACAATCATTGATATTATAAACTTTAAATCCCTATAGAATGTGAGAAAAAAAATAAAAAAATAAAAATACACAATTACTGATTTTTACACAGAAATTTAGAAATCCAACCACATATAACATTGTGGCAGGAATATAAAATTTCTAAACAATGAAGAGAAGTATACCTGTCCAATTAAAGTATACTTAAAGTATACTTTAAGTCCAATTTCTTTTTTGTTTTAAATGAATAAGCAGAATACCTTTTCTTTTACCATTTCCTTCAGACAGCAATTTTACTATTTCTCTATGGAACTCATTACTTTGATAGAACCAAAAAGGCACTGTTGCATTCTATGAGGTCACTACATCCTTGTAAGGGGAACAATTCAACAGAAATAGATAATAAGGTAAAATATATATATATATATATATATATATATATATATATATTTCACCTGAGTATTTAAAACAAATATTAATGGACATGAAAAATATGGCACTAATACAACTCTAACAGAGGACCTGCCAATACCCCACTGTTGCAAATAGCTAAATCAACTAGACAAAATTTAACAATGAAATATCAGAATTCAACCAACTTTTCAGTAATTGGACTTAGTAGTTATCTACATAGTGTTCTACCTCACAATGTACACATTCTTCTTAGCTTCACATGGGATATTCTCCAAAATAGACCACATACTACCTCATAAAACACACTTAAGTAAATGTAAAGGAATTTAAATAATATCACACATATTATCAGACAATAGTGCAATGAAATTGGAGAGCAGTAGCAAACCACAAGAATTTCATAAACATAGAAATTAAATAACACTCTTCTTAACAATGAATTTGCCCCAGATGAAATTACAGAAGAATCCTTCAGTTAAATGATAATGCCCATGCAACATACTGGAAATTTGGGACACAAGAAATCAGTTCTATTAAGGAAATTTAAGTGGGGAATGCTCATATCAGAACAACAGAGTGTTCTCTAATAAACAATTTAATATTGAATTTTAAGGGTCTACAAAAATTAGAACAAGTCAAGCCCATAGCTCTCAAGGGAGGAGATTATAAAGACCAGAGTAGAAATTATTCAATGGTGACTAAAAAAAAAATACAAAGAACCAATGAATTGAAAAGTTAAATTTCTAATGGATTAAATGAAATCAACGAACCCTTAACCAAACTTAGTAAAATTTTAAGAAATATTAAAGTCTATGAAATTTGGAATGAAAAGGGCAAAATCACGCAGATCTGTTAGAAAACCAGGCAGTCACCTAAACCTACTTCAAGAAACTGTATTCTAATGAGACGGAAAACGTGGAAAAAAGCCACAGTTTTTAGAATAATGTGAGTTACTAAAGCTGAATCAAGTGGATATAAAATTTCTAAATAAATCATTATCAGGCAGTGAAATTGAACACATAGTTACAAACCTACAAATAATGAAAATCTCAGTTCCTGACACATTCACCCCTGAGTTCTACAAGAAATTTAGAGATTTAATACTTTTGTTTCTCTAACAATTTAATGAAGTTGATAGGGAAACAGTACTTCAAAATTCATTTCTGGAAGCAAGCATTACCTTCATAAATCAGATAAGGACCAAAGCAAGAAAGGGAGCTATAGGCCAAATTTTGTAATGAACATAGATGCAAAAATCCTCAATAAGACACTGGCAAGTAGCACTTCCCTGGCAAGTACAAGGCCCTGGTTTCAATCCCTGGTTCTGCCAAAATATTTTTTAAAAAAATATACTGGCGAGTAGAATGTAGCAAATCATCAAGAAGTTGATACACCCTGACCCAGTAGAATTCATCATAGGGATGAAAGAGAGTTCAACATATGCAAATCAATAAGTGTAATATACTATATTAACAGAGACAAGAGTAAAAACTATATAATCATCTCAGATGCAGAAAAACCTTTTGACAAAGTACAGCATCCATTCATGGTGAAGATCCTACAGAACACTGGAAGAGTTAGTCTTCATCTCAATCTGATAAAAGGCTTCTATGACAAAACAATATGTACCATCAGACTAAATGAACAAAACCTTAAAGATTTAGCTCTGAAGTCAGGAATAAGACAAGGATGTCCACTGTCAACACTCTAACTCAATATACTTCTAGAAACATAGCCAGAGCATTAGACAAGACAAAGTTAGGAAAAGGAGAAGTTAAATTACCATTGCTTGCACATGACATGACATATCATAGAAGACTCAAAAAATCCACCAAAAGATTATTAAATTCAATAGCCAAATTCAGCAGTATAGCTGGATGCAAAGTTAATACTGAAAAATAAATAGCATTCCTGTACATGAATAACAAACTCAATAAAAGAGAAATGAGAAAACACCACTTTTCATGATGCCTTTCTAATAATGAAATACTTAGGAATTAATCTCTATATTGAAAACTACAGCCCTGTAAACAAAGGGGATCAGAGATGATATCATAAAATGGAAAGATATCTTTTGTTCTTGGGTAGGAAGAATCATTGCAGTGCAAATGGTCATAGTTATAAACTTGTTATACAGATTTAATGGAATCCTGATCAAAATTCCAACAGCATAATTCTCACAGAATTAGAAAAACATTCCTAAAGCCCTTTTGAAACCAGAATGGACCTAGAACACCAAATACAATTCAAATGAGAAAAGGTAAAGTGTGAAAGTAATAATTCTTGACTTGAAATTATACTACAAAGCTACCTGTTATAAAAAGAGCATAATACAAGCTACATAGAATACCTGGGGATCAATATAACAGAATAGAAGATGTAGAAAAATCTCCACTCAAATCTCCACTCACCTTATCTTTGACAAATGTATCAATTTCAGTGAAAGAAAGCTAACTCTTTAGCAAATGGTGTTTATTTTCAACATGCCAAAGACTAAAACTAAAACAAACTCTCAACCTGAAAAAATTAAAGATAAAAATTTATGCAAGATAATTTATTAAAATAGAAACATTAAATCTGTTAAAGATAAAATATGGAGACCCTTGAAGACATCAGTAATTTAAGTCATTAAGGTTAGAATTTATGAATAAAACCTCAACCACACAGGAGCTATTACAAAGAATCAATAAATGAGATGTCCTCTTATTAAAAAGCCTTTGCACAACAAAAGAAACCACCAAAAAAGGGAAGAGAAAATCCAGTGTGGGAAAAATTTTTTTCCAGTTATTCCTCAGACAAATAAATATTATCTAAAATGTATAGAGAGGACAAAATACTTAACACTCTGAATTTATAGGCACAACCCCAAAAGGGTCATCTCAGACACTCCTCAGATGAAGAAATAGAAATGGGCTATAAATTTATGAAAAGTAGTCAACATGACTATCCACCTGAGAAATGCAAGTTAAAACTACACTGAAATTCCATGTCATCCCCAAAAGAGTGGCTATTATCTGAAAATAAACCAATAACAAGTGCTAGAGGGACTATGGAGGGAAAAGGAACCAGTCTCCTCTATTGGTAGAAGTATAGACTGCTGGGCCAGCCAGATAGCTCAGTGGACTAAACTGCCTGTCTAGGCAGAGCACAGTAACCGGGGTTTGATCCCTAGTGTGTCCTGCCGGCCTCACCCCCTGGACACACTGAGACAGCGAGACAGCAATTGAGACTGAGACTGGGCATGGTGCCATGCACCTGTAATCCCAGTGCTTGAGAAGCTGAAAATAGGAGAATCACTATGAGTCGGATCTATTTAGTGAGACCCTGTAGACCCTGCACTAAATACAAAAGAAAAAAAAATAAGTATAGACCGCTATAACTACTATCAAAATCAGTGTGGAGATTCCTCAAAACACTAGACCCTGAAGTTCCATCTGATCCACCTCGTCCCTTCCTTGGTATGTTTCTGAAGGACTTAGAAGTATCATATCTCAGTGATAGATGCACACCCATTTATATGATGGCACAGTTTGTAATAGCTATATCTTGGAAACAGCACAAATGTCCATCAACCAAGGAATGGGTAAAAAAGAGAAATATATATCATACTACTCAGCCCAAGCATAAACTAAATCTAGCTAAATGGATGCATGTTAAGACCATAGTCTTAAGTGAAAAATAACAGACACACATGTAAATACTGCAGTTTTCTCCTGTGCAAGAAACTGAAAGTGCAAATAAGGACGAAGTATAATAGATATTGTGAACTTGGATGAAAATGTTCAAATGGGGTGGGGGAATAGGAAGCTAAGAGATGGAAAGGAAGGAAAAGAAAACAATAAAATGAGAAAGGAACAATAAATGGAAACAATTTTTCTTAGTAAAGATGAGAGGGGGGTTGTAGGAAACTTAAGGGAATTGGGAAAAAAAGAATCAAGTTATATCATGTTCAGATACAAATTCCCTATGATGAAATGTGAGTATGATGTGTAGCTAAAATGTACCAATAAACAATAAAAATCTTGTGCTATTTAGAATTTTTGTGAAAATATAGTAATGTAAGCAAGGTGTGATTATTACTTTATGGCACAAAAATGGGTAGTTTTTAAAAGCAGAAACCATGTTCTAAATAAAAAAGACAATGGCAAACTTCTTACTCAGTTTTCAAGGATATTTAAGGCTCATTTGTGAGAATCATGGTTGGTTAAACCAAGATCTATAGGATTACATACATAGACAAATGGATTAAGAATGTCTGAGTACTGTAAGTAGCATATGTAGGTAGTCATATGCAGGCAAAATGATACTGTATGAACAGAAAATAATTCTGTCTTGGTCTAAGGAAAATAAAGACACGTTTGGTAACATATTTTATTTTTGAGAATTTGGATGTCATCATTAATCCAATGGAAAATTATGAAGGAGCTTTTATCAAGAAAGTTCAGTTTTGAAAAACCAAATAATTTCTTAAGGTAAGAAATGAACCTCTTTTAGAAAAAGGTCTTACCTCATTCCCAACAAATAACAATTTCTTGGAAAATGATTTGAAATCTCATTGAGATCTACCTCAGTTCTATCTATAAAAGTTGCGTAAGTAGTGATTTCTTTCACTGAATTGATGATATGTGTAGCTTATTTAACTTATTAGCTTGTCAACCCAAAATGCTTTCTCTTGTTGCTCTAATCTTTTTCTAATAAATTTAGGACATTAGCGAGCCAGAAATATCAATTATTAAGACCGTGATTTTATTTATGTCAAATATTAAGTAAAGCATTTCAGAATTGAATGGTATTTTGTGTCATTTAAAATGTGTAGACATATAGAGATATATAAAGTTTCAAGAGACACCCAACTGTTTCTCCATTTTTGCCACAATCGTAAGTTAAGTAATGTAAGACAACATCTATTTATTATCTCAAGTGTGTGAGTCAGAATTATAATCAGCTTTGACGGGCTTCTCTGTTTAGAGCCCCACACTGCCAAAAACAAAGGCTTGGCTAAGCTGGTCTTTATCTGTGTGTTTGGGAAAACGATCTCCTCCAACCCACTTAAGATTGCTGGCAGAGTCCAGTTCTTTGGAGCTGTACAGGAGGGAGATCTGTTTTGCTTGTTGGCTGTCAATCAGCAATCACTGTCATCAGTGACCGGCTGTTCCCATATCCTTCTACCCAGCCTCTTCATCTCCAAACCTATCAAATCCCGATATTTTGGAAAACCTCTGCCCTGTCCTTTTTCTATTTTCTCTGGTTTTAAATAGTTTTATTTCAAATATTTAACATTTACTGTATTTTGTTGTTACTATTGTTGTTATTATTATTTTTTTTTTTTTGAGACAGGGTTTCTCTATGTAGTTCAAGCTTGTCTTGAACTCAGCATGTGCCCAAAGCTAGCCTGAAACCTCCTGTGAGCCTTCTGGCTCAGCTTCCCCACTATTGGAAATACAAAAGTGCTCCACTATGCCCTGCCTCACATCATTTAATATTGTAAAATATTTGAGCATATCTCAACCAGTAATCCATAGTGAACTATTTTTCATTAGTATACAATTATGTTTTGTTTATCATAATATTCCACCCATAAATATGCTCATCACAAAGATAGTAGAAAGCAAAGGGCCAAAAGCTGGGTGAAAATAGAGAAGGAATGGTGAAAGCACGCAAAGGGGCCCACAAAACACAGTAAGAATAAGAAAATGTGATAAGATATGAGAATTAGAGAAGAAAAACTGTAGCAGAAAATAAAAAAGCAATCTGCTAGTTAATAATTGTTTCACATTTTGCATACCTAGAAAGGTATTTTATATACCTCGAAAAGTATTTTGCTTGAATCACTAGAATACATTTTCAGTGTATGGAACTTTAGATTTAAATTGGTATTTAATTGTTCCCATTTTATAAATACTTTCCCGTTATCTCCTATTTCAAATTGCTCATAACAAGAAATGTATTGCCGTTCTTATTTTTTCTTTGGTATTTTATTCTTCATTTGACTTCTTTTGAGATTTTCTTTTTGTCACTCATTTTAAACAAGTTGATTACAGTATTATGATCTATGTTATTAATTTCTTCATCTTTATAGTGCTTGGATTTGTGGGGTTTGATGTTTTGACAACATTTTAAAACATTTCTTAAAAGATTTTAAATCTTCCCCCAGTGTTTTGTATGTATGTTAGGGTGCCTAAGTTTAATAAAATCTCATTCACATACTTCTTGATTTTTTTAAAAAATGTATTTGGTTGTTGCAGTGTCTGATTATGCAGCTCAGACTTGTGATCCTCCTGTTTTCATCCTCCCCAGTGCTGGGATTACAGACATGCACCACTATGCCCAGACTCTGTGCCCAACTCAGCTTGCCCTGGGGGTTGGGCTGGCACAGTTCATGATGCTGGGAATTGAACTGCAGTCCCTGAGCTTGCCTAAGCTTGCCTAAGCAGGTGCTTTAGTCTGCTGAGCTAGCTTGCCCGCTCTTTTTGATTATTTTAATTTGTTTTCTTTTCTTTTTGAGTACTTTTTTAAAGTTTATTATTTTTATTATCTTTTCTTTCTTTTTTTTGTGGCCAGCACAGCCCATCCTTTTTTTGTGGCTGGCATGGCATGTGGTAGTGGTAATCGAACTGCAGTCTCTTATTATGCTTACCTAAACTTGCCTAAGCAGGCAGTTTAGACTGCTGAGCTATCTCACTGGAGCTAATTTTTAAATTTAGTCTTTATAATTATTTACTTTTCCCCCTATATTTATTTATTACTTATCCCACCAAGTGTATTTTAAAATCTCAAGCATTAGGGAAATTATCACTAAAAGCTTGAATTTGGTCTTTTATACATCCTCAAATTTCTCTTTACATTTTAGAGCTTATTTCATACAGTAATATTAATGTTTATAAATTCTTGCCTATTAATTCAAACATGTATCAATCCTTGGTTAACTGAATTGATTAACTAAACTGTATTTTCTTGTTATGGTGTCTTATTTTCCAGCATCATTGCTTGTCTGATAATTTTTAATTTTTTTTTTTTTTTTTTTTTGTGGAACCAGGGATTAAACTCAGGTCCTTATGCTTGCGAGGTGAGCTCTTATTTACTGAGCCATTTCCCCAGCCCCATTGTCTGATAATTTTTGACTGGGTTCCAGACTTAGAAGACTTGAATTGATCAAGAAGTACATATTTTGTTTTTGCATATATACTTTGTTTCTATCTCACAACTGCATTACGTGAAAGTGATCTGATAACTTTCTGCCTAGCAATTAATATATATTTGTTAGAACCAAGAAACTTAAATATCTGCCATAATTCCTGCTCAAAATGAAAAAAAAATAACTAGAATTCATTGAACTAATATTGGCACAGTTTTTGATCCAATGTGTTAATGACAATTTCTTTATAATAAATGCTTATAAGTTTTTCTAGCTTATTTTATCACAAGTAACTTTCTATATGATTCCACAAAGCTTTCCAAATTGAGTCATTTGAAGATAGAACATGCCATTCTGGAATGGTAGTATGAGAAGGTACCATTCCACATTCACTAGAAAAATAATGGCTGGGTCTGAGATATAGTTCAGCGGCACAATCACCTACCTGGCAAGCATAAGGTCTAAATAATGGCTAAAAATGATAAACAAAAATAAAACAATTCATAAGCACTGGATGTTCCTCAAAATTATTCGTGCAGTTAGAGAAAATATGTACTCATTTATTTAATAAAATCTACTAAATTTCTGAAGGAACAACAAGAGTCTGCTGCAATTTAGCAGATTTGTTCTTTAAAGGCCCACGTGGTAGATGCTCCATTTCTGGTGGGTGGAGCTAAGGAAATAGGTGTGACTCTGTCTCTGTTACCTAACAGCCAGAGAATCTCACCTCTCTGAGAAAATGCCACCAGCATTTTCCCTGTCTTTGTCAGCTAGGGAGCAGAGGTTAAAGTACAGGGGGAGATGGCAATCAAGAACCACTCATGAGCTCCCTCTCCATCATCCTCTGCCCCACAGTGTGAGAGCTTGACCAGGAGGATAAGGCAGGACTCCTGGGTGCCATACTGCTCACAGCACAGCCATTCTTTGCCAGAAAAGTCAAGCAAAAGAACAGAGGCCTTCACTGCATTTGCTTCCCTATTCATAAAGAGAAGGCTGTACTTGATAAACAGAAAACTGTCCCTGACCACAGCTCCAAATAGCTGGGAGAATCTCTCCAAAGACCTTATGTGTTATAAGAGTCAAGAATTTTGAGCTCTCCCCAAAGAAAAAGACCATGCAAAAGAAAACCAGAGAAAACTCAAGCATATGTGATCTCTTAAAATATCCATTTTGGTAGCAAATAATGACAAAGAGGTTTCTAACTCCAGGAGAACGGTAGCCAAGCACTGGACTCACCACTAGGAGAGGACCATGTAGCTACAGTTGAACAATACCTTACTGGTGTGAAAACAGGGGTCACAGGACTCTGAAAACCAGCCTGAGTCTAGTGGAATAACTTTAAAGATCAATTTACACCCTGAGAACTTGTCTCAGACATAAGAGCAAAAAGTCTATTGGTGGAGCCTAAGAGTTAGGCTGTATACTGATAAGAGCAGAAAACTGAGCCCACACACAAACTCTGCCCCTCTAAGGAATCTTGTGCAAGCCCTAGCATCTTATGATGAATGATATCATGTACACCACATTTTATGGGAACCAGATTTAAAAACAGTAGTCCACCTACCTCAGCATACAAATAAGCCAGTAAACAACAATAACAAATGAGATGGAAACACTGGCCAGATTGAGTTGCTATAATACCTTACCTCAAATTTCCAATTTTCCACAAAGTGCTATGACAATCCAGCAAAGCAAGAGACTATGACTACAAACAGAAAACAAGGCTTGCAAAAAACTGCCTATAAGAGGGCTAGGAGAGCAGGTTTAAGAGATGAGACATTGTGACCCATTATGAAACGTGTTCTCTGAAATCAAGGAAACAACATGTTTAAAGAGCAAAGAAATGATGATGTCTAATCAAATAGAGGATATATAGAGGGAAGTTCAAGTTACAATAATAAAATAGAATTTCAATAATTTAAATGTGAGGTAACTGAAGTGATAATTTCCTTTTGGGTAGTTCATTAGTAGATTTGAAGTAGTAGAAGAAAAAATCAATGAATTTGAAGATAGATTAATAGAAAATCATCCATCAAAATTATACGGAATGCTATTGTATGTCTAATCACACACACAATGATACTACCATGCACATAAGTAGAGGACAAAGAAATGTGAAATGAAAAGTATTCTAAGAATTAATGGATGAAGGGTTATGTATTGGACTGGAAACTTCAAAGCAAACATTAAGAAGTTTACTATGTAACCAGTAAGAACAATATCATATAATCTAGATCAATGCATTTTTTTACATGTTCAAGAGAAAATAAAATAGGATAGTTATACAGCTACGTTCTATTAGTCCAATGAGAATAAAATCTGTACTAATAGCGTTTATTTTTAAAATTTTTTCATAATTTTATTGATAAACAAATAGCAATTAGACAGTTTCAAATCAAATCG
>NDGM011182260.1:0-11447 GCA_002564305.1 Octomys mimax | reverse complement strand
TGGCTCAGTGGAATAAGCACTTCCCTGGCAAGCACAAGGGCCTGAGTTCAATCCTCGGTTCTGGAAAAAAAAATATTTTATTGAGAAACAAATAGCAAACCTGTTAAGAAAGCTAGTTAAGTAACAATATCCCTCAGTGTCTATCACCTTAGCAATGGGGTGACATCGGATATGCTGTTATATATGCAGAAACCTTTTTGAAAGCTTTAAAAATTCTTACTTATACAAATATTCATAGAATTCAAGACTGGATAGGATTTTTTTTTTTACCTGATAAAAATTATAACTCCAAAAGCCAAATCAAAGACATGAGGAAGTTTTGCAATATTATTTTGAATATGTATAAGACATGGACTTTCAGTGTTGCTAGTGTTGAATAATTCAATGTGGAAGGCTGTGATAAAGACAGTATGATGAACTGTGTTGGGGCAAAAAATGACATTGGGATTATTTCTAGATAATTACCTAGAAAAGGGATAACCAGGAAAGAATTTAAAACTTCTTTAGTCTCCTCATTTCAATTGTTTCACCTTTTTGTCTTCTTAATTTCTTTCTTCTTCCAATTTTAGGTACATATAGCTGGTAATATGAGTAACTGGTTAGAAGACAACACTACGTACTGCAACAACTGCTGTGAAATTCATATTACTTTGTTAAGTGGAAATCTGTATCACTTTTAATTTTTTATGTTTTAATTCTAATTCGTACTCTCTTTAAAAACTAAAAATAATACATAAATAAATAATAAATTAAAATAAAAAATAGAAAGCCTAGCAAAATTTCTGCCCTGAGAAATTAGGCAAAAGTATATACTATCTTCCTACCTCAACAACAATCAAAGATAGTGTAATAAAAATGGAACCGTAAATGCTCGTGAATGACTAACAGAATTTCATTAAAGGATACACTGAAACAACTTGAATAAATTGAGATTTACACTATGTTCATACATTGCCCAACATTATGATGAAGAAACGAAAGTTCTTTGGAAGGAGGAAGGATTTTTAAAATGTATCATAGGAGTGTAAACAACGAAAAATATGGAACTTTGAATACCAGAGTACCTCATTTCCACATGTGATGGAACAACCCTGGGAAGGCTGAGGCTGGAGGTTTGCAGCAAGTTTGAGTCCAGCCTGAGCTGCATAGTGGTTCCCAGCCAGCCTGAAATATAAAGCAAGACCCTGTGTCAAATCAATCAATCAATCAATCAATCAATCTATCTATCTATCTACCTATCTATCTATCTGACTCATTTAAAACGAAAAACTAGCATGCTTAGGCAGAGCACAGTGGCAGGGTTTCCATCCTCCACCTTGCCCTGTGCTGGCCTGGCCACCAGGGCACACTGTTACATCCGTTGAAACTGGATGTGGGGCACTCGCTTGTAATCCCAGGATTTGGGAGGCTGAAAACAGAAGGATCAGTACAAATGTCCGATCTATGCAGTGAGACCCGTAGATCCTGCCCTAAATACAGAAAAATAAATAAATAAATAAAAGATAAAACAGAAAACTAAAGATATGTGACAGTTACAAAATCGTTGTAATGTCACAAAGAGTTGATAGCAAGAAAAACTATTCTATGAAAAAACAATTAAAAGAAAGGAACTAAATAGAAACAGTGAAATTATAAGAAGAGTCAAACTTAAAAGATAGGTAAGCATATGAAAAATTTTCAAATTACTTTTATGCTACATTTAATAAGACATTGCAGATATTAATTTAAAATTAATATTTAGTCAGAAATTAATTTAAGAATTTCAAGAGGACAGGGAGATGGCTCAGTGGAGGGGCCGGGGAGATGGCGCAGTAGAACAAGCACTTCCCTGGCAATCGCAAGAGGCTGAGTTCAGTCCCCAGTTTCGCAAAAAAAAAAAAAAAAAAAAAAATTCAATGACATACTATTTTTCACCTGTTAATAAAATTATAAGATCTGATGTTGTACATTAAAGCTATTAGTCACTAGTTTCCAAACATTTCTGTACAGTGAGTGATGGGAATCACTCAGAAAGTTAAAAAAAAATTACTAATGGTTAGCTCCCATTGCACCATTCTGATTTAATATCTTTGGACTTTCAAAAATACATGACTTAGTATTAATTAGAGAAATATGTGATATGTGTATGTACTCTCAAATAAGTCAATAGATGTTAGGGGGAAGGTTAGAATATGAGTCTACATAGAAGACTTCTACTAACAAAATGGAGTTGCAAAAATGATCATAATAAGAAAAAAAAATGAACAATAGAATAAAACAGAAAGTAAGACAAGAAAGAGTTGATTTATTTGTGTGGGAGTCACCCATCACCAAAGCATTCAGTCACAAGTTGGATAGGAAAATTGGTAAGGTTTATAGAAAAAAAATCAGACACTCAAATTGATAATTTAAATATATGAGCTTAAAAGAACCCTGTACATGGGCAACTTGAAAGCTCATTGTTGTCCAAGCTGGCTCTTCCTTTTCACTATCCCATCTGCTCCTCTTCCTCTTCTCCTTCCTGCTCCTACTTATTACTGAATCAAACTTTTCTCTTGTGGGGATAGAAAAGGAATAACTCAAAAGATTTTCATCTCACAGTGTCTTCTTGGTGTCTAATTAAGAGGGGAAAAATCTGATTATTACACCAAACAGGATACTCCCTGTCTTCGGGTAGTGTGAGGGTTTTCATCTCCATTTACAGTATCACTGGCACCAGTCCATGGATTGGAGTAATAAGATGCCATTGTGTTGGTTGTCTATCATTTTTTTTTTCTTTTTGGTGGAACCAGAGATTGAACGCAGGCCCTTATGCTTATTCCACTGAGCCATCTCCCCGGCCCTGGTTCTCTATCTTTCAAACCACCAAAATTCATTTCTTAGAGCTGTAGAGTGTGAAAAGTTCAGGTCCAAGAGCCAGCGTATACGCTGAGGGGACACTGAGTCTCCAAAGGCACCTGCGATGTGACTTCACATGGCTGAAGCAGCTTTCCCATGCCCTTGGCCTCCTCTATGAGGCCTATTCATGAAGGTGGTGGTCTTGAGATTATCTCTGTAAGCTTCATTCTTACCACCACTGTATTGAGGATGAGATTCAAACATGGATTTTGAAGGGACATGAGGACATAATTCCTGGTAAACTAGGCCCCTGCATCATAGATCAGATGTCTCCACCTGAGTGATTATTCGGTTCTTCAGTGGCTTGGCATATCCAAACCAGAGTCATGGAACCTGAGACTAGGCAGTGTGTATCCAAACAGTTTTATATTGATGATGCTTAATGTTTACTAAGAACAAAGGTGCCTAACACCTGGTTAGTCAAGGGTTAGTCAAGAATGGATATTTTCAAGGCAAATAACATCATTCCACAATGCAAATAATTCTGCTTCATGATATAAGAGTGGTAGGGCTAAAGGATATTCATCAACTGTTTTACTAACTTTGACTTTCTTCCTAATTAGTACTAAGTAAAAATTAATAGCATACTGATACACAAAGATGTGCAAATGTTAACATATGCAT
The DNA here is from genome assembly GCA_002564305.1 of Octomys mimax. Lineage (NCBI taxonomy): Eukaryota > Metazoa > Chordata > Mammalia > Rodentia > Octodontidae > Octomys > Octomys mimax. The sequence goes on along the minus strand of NDGM011182260.1, from coordinate 7,946 downwards.
CAACCATTGTTCATATAAGTTTTCTTTCTATAATTTGTTCTAGAAAGTTATATTTGTTGGCAGAAGGAATAAGATTTTTGATCACAAAGACAAAGCAGGACAAAGCAAAGCAACTCCTCAAGCTTTCAACTAGGCTATCAGCAAATACATTAGATAATGAAGTGGAATTGATTTGTTACTTTTAAGTGTTGTCTTGACTTCATGTATTTGATTTGTCTTAAGATCTACTTTTCCTACATTCCTGTTATTCTCATTCATAAAGAAGTCAACTTCATGTTTTTGCCTAAGTGAAGATGAGAAAGAGTTAGAGAAGGAGGTGCAATCTAAGAGTTGGATACATTGGGAATTATAGCACTGTGCCATGCACCCACAGGAGGCATGGTGCCAGGGGGCATGCTTACAATCCTGGCACTGGAGAGACTGAGGCACATGATCACACTAATTTTGTTGTATGGGAAGACCCTGTTTCAAGACAAGCCAAGAAATAATGTACAGAACCCAAAGGAATTTTCAAACTGAAGCCTTCCAACACTTTCACCAGCTGTTACTATTACTTTCCTTTTACAAAAAAGGGTATAGAAATGTTTTGAGACTAATTTGCCCATGGCCATGTAGTATGTGATGGAAGTATGAATTGAACCCAGAGCATTTAGCTTTACTTCTGGATGTAGTTTATCTGTTTTCACGAAGACTTAATAAAAGCATAATTATTTTTTTGGAAATTGTGCATCTTATTTAAAGAGAGTTATGACCAGGTATCTGTCAAATCAATTTTGTTTTATGTGAAAATGCTCAAGAAGTTAATATTAAAAGACATTCTCCATTTAAAATACCTTAATTGAGATTTGCAACTACTTGTATCTAGACTAAGTAAAATTTACCTGTACACATTCTAAAGAAAGGGATATTCATATACAGAAACTACAAGTATATTTTTTCGAAAGCTGAGGTACAACTGTTGTCTATGTATTTTCAAATGTTATTCATTTGCTATTAACCAGAAGCACTATTAAATTTGTATCTGACATGATCTCCTTTTGGAAATATGTAGTAGTTATTTCAAATTATGCTAAGTATTTTAAAGTAATAAGCTATAATTTATTGAAATATTAAATAGCCTGAGTACTTCTCAAAATTAAATATGTCCATCCTTACCTCCAGAGTAGCACAATTTATTTTATCTACTACAATCAATGTCTGTAATTTCTATTACTTCAGAAGAGATGGTAGCATTTGTTAAGATGATTTAATTGTAGGATAGAATAAATGCTCATTTTCATTTTACTAGACATAGCTTTTAGTAGTTGAAAGTAACATTCCAGTATATTCGAAATGGTTTTAAACCAATTTGTGTTGGTTTTAAACTAATCTAGTGTTTTTCAACTCTGAGTTGTACAGATGTCTCTAAATTTGGCACGTGTTATTCTTAGCATTTGAGGGAGTCTGCATTGTGGATAAGCAATAACTTGTGACAGCACTTGAACAAAATTACTAATGCCATCTCAGTGATGTTCTTATTATGTTATACCCCTGACACCAAAAGCAATGGTGAAGGCTAAAGCACAGTGCAGGTGCTTGTTCTCAGCTTGATCAAACAAGCTTAATTATGACCTCCAGATAAAGGTATTGCCATTAAGCCATCGAATTATCACAGATAAGGCTGAGTCTCTGTTACTGTCTATGATAAATCACAGCTAACAACAGTAAAGGAGTCCGGGCTCACAGGCTAATCCTTGGGAGGTTTTGGATGGGCTGGTTCTACCGCTGTTTTGCATCTATTTATATTGCACTCAGAACCCCCAAATGGCCTTTGCTTATCTCCGGCTTTAGATAATTTATTCTTCTTGGTGTGTCACCTCGCTGGCTGAAGCAGTTATCAGGAATGAGGAGGTTTAGGAAATTGGATCTACTGAAATGCTAATCCTCCTGCCAATTACTACACAAAAACAAGTTTTCTTCACTGATTTGCTTTTGTTTATTTGATATTGCAAATGTGGATTTTATGATTACAGTTTAGGACAATTGTTTAGCTCGAAAACAAAATAAGCATTTAATTTGACTAGCTTTCTCTTTTCACGAGAGTGGTTGGGCAATTTACACTGATTCAAATGGCCAGATGGTTTTCTGTCTGTTTGTCACTGACTAAATAGATGTGTAAATATTTTTATTTTCATAGAGGGCTGATCTTAAGAAGAGAATTTGTTGAAGTCCCCTCCATGCAGGCTTCTGCTCCAAGATGCACTCATCTTAATTTAGATTCTTCAGTGTGAAGTAACTCCTATATGAAACCGTTTCCCACAGAAATATGATGCCTGTCTTGGAATTTCATTAAGTTGAATTTTTTTTTCATCCCTACTGCTGTCCAAGTTTTACGAAATCTTATCTCTGAAAATTTTATGAGGTTGTTTGACTGGTAGTTAAATGTATTACTTTTCAGTGATATGAAACAGCCCTAAATGAGTAGCTACCAAGACTATAAAGTTCTCATATGCTTATTAGCATAGTATAATGAAAAGTTGAAATGGAAGATTAGACTGTCCCTTTAAACAGGCGAATTAAACTTATGCCAACCTATGTTTAGCTATTTATTTTTTTCTCAATGAGATTTCTACGGTTTTAAGTTCTGGAAAGGATGAAGTCACCCCATTGTCATGATTGATCACCAATTATTCAAGTCTTCTTGTGTTGATTATTGATGCCAGTTATCGAGATAGTAATCTTCAGAGTGATAATGGAAGTCACAAAATTAATTCAACCTTAAGATTCCATTACACTTAATGTCACCTATTAGAACATTTGATATTTTTAATCCTAGTTAAAGGCTTTCTTCCTAAGCAAGAGCTGATAGCAGAAATGATGGAAAAGAAAAATATCTGACTTTATCATGTCTGAAATTCTTTTTCCTCTGAGTATAGTTCAGTGTAAAATACTTATGTAGGTGGCTTCTCAAATGTCTTCTTGATTCTTCTATAGAATTATAATGGAGGTGTCTTTATTTTAACTTAAAAATAAAATGCCGAAAAGATTCAGTTTCTCATAGGTGAAAAATTGTTCTCTTAAAGAACTTTGCATGTGAATTTAAAAACATTTAACAATTTTTCATCATAATTGTTAACAATTAACAATATGGAATATTAGAGCTAGATTATTTCAATGAATATCTAGAGCTGAATTAGATGAGATAAAGTCACTAGTCGAGTGACTATACTGTTTATTCCATATTATCAGTAGATGCATTCTCTTGTAGAGAAAATATTTTAATTTTCTCCCAATTATCATCTGCATTTAGATATAAGTTCCAAATTTCTCAGATGTCAACATATTCATATTATAAAATTACCCCTGGTTTCACTGATATTCAGGGCTATGGTAATATAATAATGTCCTTGTGCAAATGTAAAATAATAATTAAGTACTGCCAAGTTATGTATTTCTCTATACCTGAAATATTTTAAAGAGAAAAACAAAAGCTTTTTCTCCTTTTATGGCAAAAGTAATCTTGATAGGTATCTTTAGAAATAGTAATATCTGCTGCTTTATTCAGTTTTGATATGCAAGGATTTGGAAGTAAGTGACATTAAGACATTAAGGTGTGTGTGTGTGTGTGTGTGTGTGTGTGTGTGTGTTGATCTCATTCTACTCAACTCTTTTCTAAAATTAGAAAAAAAACACTTCTAGTAATTTCTAGGATCTTAGATCTTAAGCAAATTCTCTCTACCACAGGGGCAGCAGATATCATTCCATTACCTGAACATAGACAACAAAATAAACTGTAAAACATAGAGAATAATCTGCTCTTTGGCTGTTGGTAATGCTTACATGTAAGGTAAAATTTTAAAAATATGCTAAAATGAATTAATCACATGGAAATAGCAAAGTCTTACTTTGTATTTTTCTTTTGTTCATTGTTCGCTACTGGTCATCTCTGATACCACGTCTGCTCTAAATCATCACTATCTCTTTCTTCCGCTCTCCTGTTGAACTGTTTTGCTTTTAATTTTTTCCCTGATGCCTTTTATACTGCCTTTCTTTTCCCAGTCACCTTGCTTTTCAGTTTCCCTGCCCATATAGTGTCAACGCCTCAAAACACTCTTACTATGAAATTTGTTCTCTAGAATCAGCATAGTATTAAGTAAGTGAAATAAAAATTGAATTTGATATGAAAAAAATTGTCTATAAGGATTTGAAATTATCTTTTGAAAGGATGTGTTACCCTTATGGCCACTAGGAAATCTAGAAAAGACCGCTGAACTAGTTTTAGACAAATCTTTTTCAGGTAAGAAACAGTAAAAGAAAGACTGAGAGAAGAAAAGGGGGAGAGAGGAAAAATAACAAGAGATTGGTCAGTAAGGAGAAGCTGGGATTGGAATATTTTGCTTCCTTTGATAGAGATGAGTAAAATAGGCAAGTAGTGACCACTAAATAGTATAGCCCTTTACACAGTCAATGGTCTCTGCATCAAAATGGATCAGTGGAGGGTTGTCAAAGGCTCTGCACCGGTCTATCAGTTTTGCAAATTCTCAACACCTTTACTACTTGAATTACATGAATTAGAATGGGCTATTATCCTGTATTATCACCCTTTATTCTTTCAGATATATAAATTGTGTTTGTTCATACAGATTCTGAGCTTCTGGAGGGTGAGAATGTATTTTATGATTCTTTCATATACAGTCACATTATTGAGAGCAATGCTTGTCTCATAGACAAGCAATCAATCTGTATTTGGGGAATGATTTGGAGGACATGATTAGAGCTGAGGATTAGCTGCCCAGGACATTTTGAAAGGTTTACCTTCAAGAATGATAGGTGCTGGTAAGAGATGGCTGGCAGAGATGAAAGTAAGCAGTATGAATTTTGATTTTTCAGTTAGGTCAATGGATTCCATGACATGACAGTGTAGTACATCACTGTAGTACATCACTGTAGAAATATTTAGGTGTAACTGTTGGCAGCCTGCATAGTTTCAAGCAACCACAGAACTTAAAGTAAGGAATTTTCCTTGGGCCCTTCATTAGCATTTTTCTATCTTAGTTGGGAAAGTGAAGTTTGTGTTATTCCTGTTATGCAGAAATATGTAAATATTAAGGTAGATATTTTTTGGTGGCAAAATTTTTGATATTGACTATAGAGGGGCAGGAATTTTTTATGTTTTTGTCTAATTCTTTAGAATTGTAGTCATCATAAAGAAACAAAGTGACATAAAAAGACTACACGTTAAGATTTCAACAACCAACCAATGACAACATAAAAATCACCAGCTGTCTATGTAAGCTTGTACTTTTTGCCTGACTTACACATTTATACACATGTGACGTTTACACCCTGCTTTATGAAAAAATGAGAAAAGAATATTGCCTCTAGGATTCTGTTCAATTTTTTTTAAGAGGAAAGATATCCAAACCTCTTATAAAGCTTCCTGGTGTCTCTAAATTTGTGAAAAATAGAATACTCCAGAGCAAAGGTGGAAGCTCTTCTGTTACTTTTCTTTCTCCTATTTTTCAATAGCTAAATCTCAAAAGCAAAGCATTCTTTCTTGCATTAGTGTTTGGTTCATTAGCACAGAGCCTGTGCTTTTTCTCAGGAGATTTCTATTCTCTTTACCAGTGTCTCCGACATTTACTTGTGGGAGATATCGTGTTAAAGAATAAGGAGAAAGGGACAAAACTATTTTGAAGCTTTGGACTGAAATTAATTTTATGAATAGGATATTCTTCTTCTACAAATAAATACATGGAGACTCAAAATTTTTAATTAGCTTAAACACACCTAAGTAGCTAATTAATGGGTTTTATGAAACTAAATTTTTGTTTTCTAGCTTCTCTTTTTAAAGCTTTCCTCTTAAGTCAAATTCTCTTTCTTGACAGGGATGTGCAAGGGAGAAACAAGTTTAGAACATCTTTTAGGCTCCCAGATGCACACACAAACGAGATTGCCTATTCTTGTCACTTCTGAGCACAAATGTCCAACACAGTGTTTGAGTTCTGTAAACTATTGTAGCCTAAAGAAGGTTAGAACCACAGATTGCAAAGATGAAGCTGGAATTGGTGATGAATGGAGTGACTGCAGTGGGAAAGGAAAAATTCTACTTGATCATCCCTAATAAAATTAGAAACAGACTGGCATGCAGTTTGCAAATAGCCTTGCAGAGGCCTTGCGTGATGTCCACGACTGGAAAGCAGGTGTTTAGACCTGTTTCTGATGCAGCCAAGGGGCGAGATTATCATACGGGAAGAGTGACACTGCTGTGAAGGCTTGCTTGACATCAACAGTGTAGCCAGTTGCGCAACACTGTTTTATATGATCTTCTCAAAATCTCATGGCAGTAAACTGAAAAGATGAAATCCTTTAATGTGGAGATCAGGGAGGATGTGTATGAAATTGGTTCGATGTGGTTATGTGATAACTTGGAAGAAAGTGTATATTAAATCTTTGTAAAACATGCCTTATCAGTGTGGGAGAGAATGGGATGTTATAATGAGCATTTGCGACCTTCTAAATGGAGTACAAATCTGGCCGCCACCATCTAAAAATTTTAGTGTTTTAGATGTGAGTTCTGAAAGGCAATTCAAAAGCTCTTGACTACTCATCTTCTTACCATTAGTGGAAGATGCTGCTAGGTGCTGCATCTTCTTTTCTTTTTAAATTTATGTATTCGGCACAGCGTCTTACTATGCAGCTCAAACTCATAGCGATCCTCCTGTTTTTAGCCGCCCCTACCATGCCCGGAGTCAATCACAGGCTTAGCACACCTGGGGGTAGGGCCAGTGTGGCATGTGGTGGGGGATTGAACCTGGGTCCTTACACTTGCCAGGCAGGTGATCAGACGACTGAGCTATCTCCCAGCCTTAGCTGCTGCTTTGATCTTTAATGTAAGGGGAAAGGAGTACACAGAACAGAGCTGGCTTCTTTGCTTAGCGGAGAACACAGAGTCCATGCCCCCTTCTGGACAGCACTGTTACCTGCGGTTACAGGTGCTGGTTAGATTACCAGCCAAACTGGTAAATAGGAGCCCGAAACATCAATGTTTCTAAAAAGCTCTCTTGCTCTAGAGTAAAGTTCGTAAGAATTCCAGTTTACTGTTAGAAGAAGACGAAAGTGATTTCTAAGGGAAAAACACCATTAAAAAGACAGCTTTCCTCTAGCTTTTAACAATCCTTCTTCACCAACAGATGTTAAACATAGAAGGTATATAAGGCAAACAAAACATTCCCATGCTCATTTGTCCATTTATTCTATCATCTGTTTGATGATCTACACATCACATCTCATTTGAAGTGAGATCAGTAACGAATCTCGTGTCAGCATATAAAATGAGTTCATACGTTTTATGTGCTTGTGAAGACATGTTAAATAATGAGAATATGGATTATTTTTTTCCATCAAGAGTGCATTTCCTGTACCACAAACAAATTAGCTCTTGTTTTATATTACATCATTGAAAATGACAAACAGGGGAAAGGAGACATTAAGGAGACATCAGATGAATACTTGCAATGAAATCTGACTCCTGTTTCTGTGTTTGGCTGCTGAGAGCTCTTATGATTTCTGCCTCTTTTTTCTTACTCCACTTCTGGGAAATTGAGAAAGAGGCCATCATACTTTCTGCTAGTGCCAGTGGGAAATTCAAGTCAGGAGGTTCTACTTGGGTGGAGGAGCCTCTTCCTGAACCTGCCCACTAGACATGACTAATCTACAGACCAGTGGCCACTCCTTGCATACTCAAAGCATGCTAAGAGTTGTTTAGGAGCCACCTGGTACTGTCCTCCTACACCATCATTGTGTATATAGTAAGCTTCCTCATATCCTCATGATGTATGTGTGACATCATCTGTGTTATTTTTTTGTTGTTGTTTGATTTTTTAATTTTTTATCTTTTATTCTTTTTTTTTTTTTTTTTTTTCGGAACCGGGGATTGAACTCAGGCCCTTGTGCTTGCCAGGGAA
>NDGM011182257.1:0-10115 GCA_002564305.1 Octomys mimax | reverse complement strand
AAAAAAAAAAAAAAAAAAAAAAAAAAAAAAAAAAAAAAAAAAAAAAAAAAAAGAAAGAAAGAAGAAAGAAGAAAAAATAACATGAAAATAGATAGAAAAGAAAAAATCTTCAAAGTATGTTTAAATATTAAGGGAACATCACAGCCGGCAAGATAGCTCAGTGGTCTAAAGTGCTTGTTTAGGTAAGCTTAGGGAAGCACAGTACCACATGTTGTGCCAGCCCCACCTCCAGGGTGGGCTGAACCTGCCACAAAACAAAAACAAAAAAAAACAAAAAACAAAACAAAAAAAAAATGTGATGCCTTTGCAGGAACACAGAGATTCCCTACTAAGTGGTCACCACGAACTGGAGGCCTATGAATTGTCTGAGAGTGAGTTCAAATAATTGCAAATAATTGTTTTAAGGCAGCTCTGATATAAAAGAACACAAATAAGCCAATGCCCAATGCAGTCAGGCAAAAGTATGCAAACAAAACTGAAGATGAACACAGATGATTGTTTATTAAAAAGAAACCCTGTTGTAGAAGAACATGATGGATGAAATAAAAAAGCAGAGGAGATGTTGGAAAGCAAAGTCAATCAAATAGAAGAAAGAATCGGAGAACTGCAAAATCACCTGTCTGACATTATTCAGCCAAGAAAGAAAATAAAACTTATAAAAATGAACTAAGAAAGCCTCTGGTATTACAGAATTGCAAGGACAAAAGAAGAGCTTATTTAGACAAAAGAAATAATTGATGAATGCTTGTCAAATCCTGAGGAGTTCATTGATTCAAAAGCCCCCAAATCAGATCATTTAAGAAGTCACACTAAGGAACACAATAATCAAGTTAGCAAAAGTCAAAGAGAAAGATAAATTTGAAAGCAGCAACACAAGAATTGCTTACTATAAAAAGGAAAGCTTTTAATGACTACCAATGGACTTTCCATTTGACACCTGGCATGCCAGAACAGTGAGATGACATACTCAAATGCTAAAATAAAAATGTTGCCAACCACCAATACTATATCTGACAAAGCTGTCTTTTGGAAATTGAAACAGCAATAAAAATTTTTCCTCAGCAAACAAAAGTTTCTGGCAGTTGTCATTGCCAGGCTTACATCACAATATTCTAAACAGTGTTCTTCAAGTTCAAACTAAATGTTCATGGCCCACATAAAAATATAGGAAGGTACAAGATTACCTGTTCACCTGTATCGATGGTCAAATTCAGAATATTCTGCAATAATGATGGTGCTGTTTACATCACTTTTAATTTTGGCTTAAGAGTTGAATTTATAAAAGCAGAGAGTAGATGGTGGTGGTTGGGAGGAAAAGTCTCAAGTTTGTCCTTCTTTATGGCTGAGAAGTATTCCATTATATAAAACTACCACATCTTTATTTATCCATTTCCTGTTGATGGGCATTTAGGCTATGCCCAAGATTTAGCTATTACTAAGTATAGCTGCTACAAACATGAATGCACATATATTGCTGTGGTATGATATATTTAATTCTCCTAGGAGGACACACAGAAGGGCAATAACTGTGTGGGATGGGACCACTATCATAGTTTTCAGAGAAACGTCTACATTGATTTCCACAGTGGTTGCATCCTCAGCACTCCCATCAATAGTGGAGAAGGCTTCTTTTTTCTCCACAGCCCCACAGGGATTTGTTATCAGTTGGTTTTTTGTTGATAGCCATACTTTTAGAGTGAGATGGAATCTCAGTGTTGTTTTAATTCACATCTGTTGAATGACCAATGCTGTTGACCATTTTTTCATGCATCTATTTGCCATTTGTATTTCTTCTTCTGAGAAGGGTATATTCATCTTAGATGTCTAGTTTTGGACTAGGTCTTTGAATTTATTGTTTGTGGGGGGAGTCTTACTTTTTACAATTCTTTATATGCTGTAGTTAGAAGTCCTTTGTCTGAAGCACAGTCAACTAAAACTTTTTCCCACTGTATGGATCGTCTTTTCACACTGCTGGTGATTTCTTTTGATGTGCAAAAGCTTTTTAATACGATGAGACTCCAGTTATTGATTGTTTGAAGTACTTTGCATGCAGTTTGCTTTTGTTTATGAACTTTCTTCTCACCCCTCTATCTTCAAGATTTCCACCTATTTCTCTTCCAGTAGATTTAGNGTTTCTGTTTTAATATTTATATCTTTGATCCATTTTGACTTTACTGCATGGTGATAGACACGGGTCTAGCTTTAGTCCTTGGCATGTAGAAAGCCAGTAATTCCAGCACATTTGCTAAAGAGGCTATCTTTCTTCCAGTGAAGTTCTTTGACTCCCTTGTCAAAGGAGGCTGAGTTTGTTTCTAGTTGTATCTGCATCTTCTAATCTGTTCCAGTGATCCTCAGTGATATTTTTGGCCAATATTATACTGATTTTATCATAGTTGCTTTATAGTATGATTTCAATTTAGGGATTTTGATACCTTTTTCCTTTCCTTTGTTGCCCAGTATTGCATTAGGTATTCTAGGTCTTTTGTTTCCAAATTAATTTTAGGAATGTTTTCTCTAGTTCTGTGGGATATACTAATGGCATTTTGATTGAAATTAAGTTAAATCTGTATAACAATTTTGGGAGTGGGTTATATATGTTAACTGGCTTTAGTACTGCTGTCTGAAGAGTTTGCACCAAAGTGACATAATAATGGCTGACATTTTCATAGCACCTGGGAAAGCTAAAAATATGTGACCTTATATTTTGTGATGTATGCTGTGAAGTTGATAGAACAAGAATAATCTAGTCTTACCTGACATGCGATACTTAGACTCCTGAAATTAGAATGTTATTGGATGAGAATTTGAACGTTGGTGCTTTTTTAGTGCATTATTGCCTCTTTTATGTATTAATAATAATATGTTTAAAACTAAGTTAGTAATTTCAGTGTGGTAGGCCTTGTTCTAAGTGATTTAAATGAATGGCTTTGTTTTAATTTTCACAATTTTGTGAAGTAGGCTTGATTATTCTCCCATCTTACAGGTGAGCCAAGTGACATTTAAATTTGGTAAGTGATTTAAATAAAGGCACCAGGCTTGCATATAGCATAGCCAGGTTTTGATTCAGGTGAGTATAGCACTACCCTCTGAGCTCAGGTATTATTATCTTTTAAGTAAAAATCTAAGGACTGAATTTTCACCAGTTTAGTTGGATAAAATCATTTACTTTTTCTACATTACTTCCTTATCTGTAAATTGAATTAATAATTCAAGCCTATAGCTCAGAGTTGTGAGATAAAATACTTAAATAGCCTTTGCAAGTGTAACAGAAGGGTCCTAATTATTCTAAACATTATAATAAGTTGGTTATGTGGATGCATAAATTGAAAATAATAGTCAAGAATCTGGATACTCTCCTTTTAACTCTCTGAAATGTTGTGTTGTCAATATATAGACACAAACAGCTGGGGATATAACTCAGCAGCACAGTCCTGAGTTCGATTCCTGGTATAAAAATTAGATAAGTATAGATACATGTGAATCTCATGATGAACCCCTCAGGCTAACTAACCATCATGTAACAATTGTAGTTTCCTTAGAAACTAAATCGGTAATAACACCACAGTTCCAATCAGCTAACTTCCTACATTCAAATTGTCAGCAGCAAGGTCTGTGCTATCGCTGTTATTCTAGCTGATGGCTTTGAGACCAAGGCTCATGAAACTTCAGACCTACCATTTTTGGATTAGAATTAACTCTAAATTTAAAAAAAAACCTCTAAATTCATAGAAATCTGCACATAAGAGCTATCTGGATTCCGCCTTGGCAATCGATTTGGGCTGTTCATTCTTCAGCTCTTAGTTCACTCATGCAATTGTGTGGGGAAGCATTTCTAAGTAAACACCTGTGTGAACCAACCAAGCATCCCTTCACCAGTGTTGCTTACCTAAGAACTGAAAACAAAACAAAACAAGTAGTGGCAAATTGGATATTATGCCACTGAACTGTCCTTTCAAGCTGGTGTCAACTTTTCAGGCTAGGTCATTTGTGATAACATTAGTAAGCATAGCGGATAGCCCCAATAAATGGAATTTCTAACCCCTCGTCTTTCATCCTTTAGGACTATATCTGCACCTTCCAGGTAAGAAAGGGAACACAATATGGAATTTAGAGCCTGGCGATCGACCAAATAACAATATTGGAGCTCATAATAATTCTGACACTTTAGATTTGTGCTGGGAAAGTCTAAACACTAACTTGTTCTATCTGCAATAATCTTTTTCCCTTTTTATTTTATAAAAAGATAAAACACATTTTCATAACCAAGTAATAAGACCATAACAATAGCTATTGCACTGTAGATCATTATTTTCAAGTAGTTAGTTACTCAGTGTACGATATAGCCAAAAAAAAATTCTTACAAAAAAGAAACGAAGAGGTAATAGTATAGGCTTTCTTTTCAACAAACTAAGATAATGTTATGCACATTGTACATGTGCTAACCCGTGTGCTCATCTGAGCCACTGCATGCTGTACAACTGCTACATGGCAGTCTGGATTAGGTTGCATGCAATCTCACTGAAGAATCTTTTATCTTACTTCTGTACTGTATCATCTAGGGCTAGGTTTACCTGTGCCATAATTGACATGCCATTTCTCTGCTTTTGGTGACAACTTATTAATTGTTAAACAGTTTGGATAGACCATAAAATCTCTGCCAAGAGACTGAGTCAATGTTGTCATAATGGAAATCACAGAAGGGCACATGCTGCAGGTCATCTCTGTGCTCCCCCGAACTGAGCAGTGGGGCTGCCCAGTGAATGACAGCAAAAACGGTGTGTCTTTTCCTCCTTCTGAGAACATTTGACATAGATGAGGTTTATTGGATTCCAGAAAAATATGTTATCAGTCCAGTAGGCCTTTCCTGTTCTCTGAGGCAATTCCTTTTTATCCCCTTGAAATTTTCTTCCTGAATTCGAGCTTTCTCTCAGTACCATCAGAGTCAAAATATATGTGGCAAAGGGAAGGGTAATTGCGGAGGTCAGTGTCAGTCACCAAGGGTTCTCCTTAGATGATTTAGTCTCCTTATCTTCATTAGAGAACTAGCTCTGCAAAATTCCAATCTAATATTTGTAAGTTATATGGCAGAATTTCAGAGTACTCTGGGTGAGCTCTGTTTCAATCTCCTTTTATAAGTATTTAGTCAACACTGTGCCTAACAGTCCCAAGAAATCCCAGTCATGTTGTGTGGCTAGAAAATGGAGTTCACACTTAAGAATTTCTGTTTCTCTGAGAAGGAACCTTTCTTTTTCATGATGATGATGATGATGATGATGATGATGTGTTTAGTGCAGGGTCTACAGGGTATCACTACACAGATCAGACACATGGTGATCCTTCTGTTTTCAGCCTCCCAAGTGCTGGGATTATAGGTGTGTGCCACCACGCCCAGTCTCAACCACCTCTCAGCACGCCCCAGGGGCAGGGCCAGCATGGCATCCAGGGATCAAACTCAGGTTCTTTATCAGTACAGTAGGCCTTTCCTGTTCTACTGTTAAAGCAGGTACTTTAATCCATTGAGCTATCTGGCCACCCTTTCCTTAATTTTTTTTAAAAAAATTAATTTTATTTTATGTATTTGGCACAGAATCTCACTATGCAGCTTGGATTCATAGTGATCCTCTTGTTTTCAGCTTCCTCAGTGCTAGGATTACAGGCATGCACCATTATGCCCAGTCTCAGTGAGTGGCTCAGTGCACCTGAGGGCAGGGCCAGTGTGGAATGTGGTACCCGGTATGGAACCCTGGTCCCTATGCTTGCCTAAGCAGGCACTTAGCCCACTGATCTATCTCACTGGCCCTAAGAAGGAACCTTGCTTAACCTCCTCACTGTGCCCCTGATTTCTGTTTATTGTACAGACTCTCTGCAGAAAGAAATGGAATGGTAACGCTTCCTGCTAATGCGCACACTCCCACTCCCATGCAGGCTGTTGTGCAATTCCAGAAATTCATAGGCACCTTCAGTCCTGTTACACTGATCAAAATACTTGGGATCAATGATTCCAGCTTTGGTACTTTCTTCCACTCCTTGGAGGCTTCTTGCCCCTAGTGTTCCCTCTTCAGTCAAGGACAGTAATAGTTTGTCAGACATGGAAGAGATCTTCAAGTACAGCTGGCCTTACTCCTTACCAGGTCCTGATGACCAGCCAGCACTGATTGTATCTGTCTAGGGACAAGAGAATCTCACCGTGCTCATGATTCCTCATTTAATTTAAAAACCAGGTTCATTTATTAATCATCCATGAATCCTACTAGAAGCTCTTAAATGGAGTGGGGCAGAATCCTACTGCTCCACTCTGCAGGTGGTGCTGGGGCCCTGCCCAGGTTTTCTGTCTGTGCTGCACACCCATTCCCCAGATGCCCAGAGGTTTGGCTGACTATGATTCACAACTGTTCTGTCTCCAGAGCATGATCACCAGCCAAGCAGAGCTTGCATTGCGCTTTGTCACCCCCCACCTGCAGCAGACGTTCAGCCAGTGGCAGCTGGTACAGCTGTATCAGTGGCCAGTCCCCCTGTCTCAAGGCAGACTGACTGTGGTGCAGTTTGTGTCTCAGAGTGTGCACTGGTGGTCAGATGAAGCTGACGATCTTCAGGTGAGCTCACCTGCTTATGTAACACCTGTCTTATCCTGGGCACTTTTTTATTCTTGCTCTCCGCATTTGAGCACACATCCACTTTCCCTTCTTGGCTCTGGTTCTAAACCCAAGGTAGCTTGTATCACAGATGATCTTGGGAATGAATTGGGTTAATCATTGGTTGGAAGGTCATGAGTCAGCAGGTGCCCCCATGGGGCATCTCTGGAATATGGTAACGGTGCAATGACAAAGACACTTACCTACCCTGGGACAATGTTTTTTGCAAACTGTAAATGCGAATCCTATGTGCATGGAAGGTACCCACAGGCTGCAACAAGTTCTTGGGTTTTTGAGCTGCAGAATGAAATAGCAACACTAAGGACTATGGTAGCAGGGAGCTAGACTGAACACCACAGGCATACGAGACAGGAAAGAACAGTCTTAGTTTTACCAGTCAACACCTGAAAACAAAGGGAGGAACAGCAATGTCTTGGAAGCCTTTGAAAAGATGCCCACCTCCCGCAGATGGAAATAACATGTGAAGTTCAGGAAGGAGACTCCATTAGGAGACAGTTGCGCTTCAGAGAAACTTAAGCTCTCATCCTTGGCGAGGTGACTGTATCCCATGCCGTCACATAGGAAGGGGGACACTGAGGATTGGGATGAGAGGTGCTTGGATACCAAGGGGAACCTTGCATCTCCACCCTGCCACACACCACCTTCTGAACCTGAAGAAGTAGCTCCTTTCACTTTGTTGGAGCGGTGGGTATCTGCCATCCTACCTCCTTGCTTGCAGACCAAGAGCGGCCTCACATGACGCAGGCACTTTTTATAGGGCACATAAAGAACTTCCCTGTCTCCTTTGGTCCCTGTGTGCATAATGAAGGTCAGTTTACAACATAACTTAATCCTCCTACTACAGTGTGAGAGAACTAGACTAATATATACGGGCAGGAATCAGAGACTACATCTGTGAATAGATCCAAAGAATGCTGGCTAAGAGTCGAATATAAAGCTGGATAGGATAGTTTACCTACTTGGGGTAAAATCTCCTGTGACACAGGATTTTTTACCTTAGCAATGCCCAAGTGTTGGCATGACTTACAATGGTTTGGAAATAGGCAATACTTCATGTTAGACAAATCAGTATGACAGAATTGCTGTGGCAAACTGTATAGAGGGGAATAAAAATGCTCACTGAAGTGGATATCCTAGACTAGGGTAAGTACAGAAGGCTGGAAAGGTACCAGCTGACCACTTTCCTCAGAGGACCTGGAGCACACCTCTCATCAGGTGACAAGGAGTGCAGCTAAGGGAGAAACTGTGGTACCAGGTACTGTATCCTAGTAACTTTTTTCTGTGGCCTGAGATTGAAATCCTGTTACACACTATTACAAGAAATGATAGTATGATGGTGCAAGAGAGGACAGATAATAGTACCTAAAAATTGTGCAGGTTCCATTTGATTACTGTAAAGTTGTGGACACAACCAGAGGGCCTGATGGAGGAAGCTCCTAAGAAAAGGGAAAAGGTGTATAAGAGGAATTGTTCTTTTTAAAGCTTCATTCTTTGGAAACTGCCCAGCTCTGTAACTATTGCATGGCTCTGTACTTACTTTCTTTGCCTCTAGAGCCATGAGACTGTAACAGAACATGCAAGATGCCTGATTGTACCAAGCTCCATGATCATTAATTGAGCCTTATGACCGACCATCACATCTTGTTGGCAATCAGAGCGCTGCCAGGCTCTTTGGTCTCACCTTTGTAACTTCTGCTTATGCCTCCTATAAAAATACTACCCCACAAGCACTCGGTGCCTGGCTTCGTCATGGTATCTGATCCTGGCCAGGACCACTGGTGTAAAAGAAAGCTACACCCTGCCTCCAGACTCTGGGTGTCATTTTGGTGTTTCTGCTTGCCACAGTACTACAACTTAGTGTTCTTAATAACATGGAGGAAGGGGAAACAACAAATACATTACTTAGTGTAAATGACTAAGAGATAATGAATTGGTGAGAAAAGGCTGAGGTCAGGTGATCCAAAGGGAGCCAGAATCTCTTCTCCACTTTGTATATCTGAGACAGTTCTCAGATGCAAAGACTCAGTTGAAGAAGGGGTAGATCCCTATGATGAGCAACTCTAAAACATCAGAGCACCTGTTTCGTGTAATAATTCCCACTGTCCTTTCCCAATGGTGGTTTCCTTAGTTGTGTACATTGGAAGTAAGATAATACCTACATCTTTGATGACTTTTGGCTGGTGACTCTGAGTGGATATTGCTATCTGCTGCAATGACCCCACTGATAAAAAGGGATACAACAAGAGTTAGATAACAATAGATGGAGAAAAATCATAGACTTACCTGCTGCGGCCCCTTGTCCTAAATGTAGTATTGAGAAGGCAGGCTAAGAAGTTGGTAGAGCCCTTACACAAGTTCTGTGTTCTACACAGTAATAACTATTTTTAAAAAGGCCATGTCAAAGTCCCTCCAACCAGTCTGTCATATAAATATGAAGAAGATTACATCCTGGAATGACAATTAATGATACTTTTAGAGCAAGTGATCTCCAAAATATCCCTACTTGCTCTATCAGTCTAGGACCTATAGAAACCAATGGATCATGGAGTGTTACAGTAAACTGTCCAAAGGTAATTAAAAGTTTGTCCCAAATTCAGCTGCTACACTGGATGTGTAGCTTTACTAGAGAAGTTAATAGATATTTGGGTACATGATGTCATGCTACTCGTCCGTCAAATGTATTCATGTCTGTACTCACCAAGATGGACAATTAAGAGCCTATATATAATTCCATACAGGCTTGAAATGCCTGGAAATTTCAGAATGTTATCAGCATACAAAATTGAAAACATCATGTTCTTTTCACCTGATAAGTATTAGGTATCAATTGCTGTTGATGTCTTTGGAAAACACATAGTTTATAAGATGGGTGTTATGTCTGACCAAGATTCAGGACTGAACATACCTAAAGTTGATCTGGAACCAGGAGAGACCTGGAATAGCGAAAGCGTTCTTGGGTAACAAGGGAAAGGAAGTATCAAAATCTTGACTTGAAATTATGCTACAAAAGCTACTGTGATAAGATCAGCGTGGTACTTGCAAAAACAAAAACAAAACAGAAACAAAACGGAAAAACAGACCTGAGGATCAGTGGAACAGATTAGAAGATGTAGACACTACTATAAACACACTCAACCACATTACTTTTGACAAAGGGGCCAAACATGTTCATCGAAAGAAGTTAGCCTCTTTAAGAACAAGGGGGATATAAATGAAGGACCATTTTGTAGTGAAAAAGTATATATATCTATATATAAAAAATAGCATAGATATAAAGCTACTTTCTCTTAGTTCAATGAGAAAAAAGTTTTGAATTAATAGTGTTTAGACAAGATATCTTGTCTGCATCTTGTACTATGAATAACGACTACAAATGCAACAATATGCAATATTCATTGTTGTAATTGTCCTACTAACCTGTTTTGAAGCTGTCTCATTGCTACTTCTTTCTCAATAAAATTA
>NDGM011182256.1:0-11727 GCA_002564305.1 Octomys mimax | reverse complement strand
AAGTTGTTGACTTGAGCCTTTTACAGCTCAGCATATTAATATGACTTTACTTTTTATACTTCGCTTTTATACTTTTCTGCTGGATGGATAAGACCAAGATAAAGGAAGACCTATATAACAAGAAATGTAACTTCTGTTTCTGACAAGGTCAGTCAAATCCTCTCAGAATTTACCCTGAAACACTGTACTACTGTTTGGAGACCCTTTGTCAGTGTCAGCCATGTGGATGAGTCATGGCCATTGCTTGGCCAATTTGCTCTCTGTGAAAGCCCGAGAGAATGTTTTCTCTCCATATGACTCTCCTCAGGCCCTCTCTACATCATTGATCACTTTCCTCTGTGGCCCATAATCTCCTTGATTAGAAAATTTGGAACACAATTGAATTTCATGATGTTACAGTTCAGGTTCTCCTATTTCCTGAGTCTTCACTGAACTTGGAAGGCTAGGGCCCAAATGTCAGCTGTCCTTGCAGCCCTCCTTTTTCTCTAATTTGTGGTGTGCAAACTTAGGTTGTTAACCCTCCAGAAGAGAAGCTTACTGTTATTACCCTACAACCTAGGCAGTTGAGCTTAGCCTCACTATCTGTCTGAATATCAAACAAAAACATTTTTTTGTGGAACTCAGGCCCCTGCACTTGTCAGGGAAGTGCTTATTCTACTGAGCCATCTCCCTGGTCCACAGATGTTTAATTACATTTAACTGACTAACTGCATTCTTTAACTTGAAAAAATATAGAAACAGGGACTTCTAATCTTTACAGTTGCTTGCGCAGACTTACATGTGTTTAGAACACGTAGTCACACTGAAACATCACACTCTTTATGCAGCGCTACTTGAATACAAATGCACACATAAATGTGCACATTGGTGTGCATGTAATCCTGTGATTGAGACAACACCTGCACCCTTCAAAAAACAACTCAGCAGGCCATAGAGAACCATAAGGGCTTTAGAACTAAATTTATATCTAATTTCTAGTGGCACATCAGATATAGTTGTCTACAGAGGCAGAAATCAGAGCCTGAGCAATTGCAAAGGCATTGAGTTAAATAACACACCTACAACAAGGATTGAAAGCAACAGCAATGAGCACAGTTACAGGCCTGCCCCTCATGGTTCTATTCTCTACTGTTACTGCATGTTGTTTTTTCTCTAGTATGTCCCTGGAACTTATTTTCTGATAAAATGGTGTGTTACATTCTGTTCAGGAAATGGCCCTATCACTCTTATTAACTCCATGGTGTCAGAAAGATTGGTTTATTGGCCTGTGTTTCCCAGTTGCCCATGCTCTCCTGGCAGGATAGGAATCAGTCTTCACCATTATCAGCCTTGTCATGGCAAGAATGGAAAACATGCCACAGAATGTCAGATGGAACTTCTCTTCACCTATTTCTTCAATTACTTAAGCCCGAAGACAAGAAATCTTGTGTTATTAGAACTGTTATTTATACTGTAGCTACATAAGATTAATAACATTTGAGCAAACTTCTCTGACTACTTATAGCCATACCTAAAGACATTTAAGAATAGACACGTAGAATGTAGTTGTTTAATAAAACTACAGGAAATAAAATGCCCTGGTGTGGTCTCAAACCTAAAGAAGAAAGAGAAAAATACAAACATAGGTGTTTCCCTTTTTCCTCACATTCCAAGTGGGGGGGGAACTAGAAAAATCATGCATAGGCCCAGAATTTTTTCAAAATGGCACCGGGCATCTTTGTCCTCACCTAGCCCTTTGTTGAGATGTAGATTGGTCCTGTGCAATCGCAGGAGTGGATGAGCAGGCAAGTTTATGCCAGAGAACCTAATGTGTATCTGTGAAGAGTCCTGTGCACGCTTTATTATTTTGAAAGCCAGCATGAGGAGGACATATGGGGATTCTCTTTATAGATGGACCCAACGGTAAATCTTAAGGGGAACAGCCACTGTTTGATTTTGATGAATCTCTCATTACTAGCAACTTTTTCAGGAAACAAACAATCTTTTCTACCTGGTGGCCCTAAGATCAAGGTTGCAGGTGCTGACTCCCTAGACAGATTGATAAATTCTTTTTTGCTTGTTTAATTTATTTATTTGTTTTTCTGTATTTAGGACAGGATCTACAGGGTCTCACTGCATAGATCACACTCATAGTGAGTCTCCTGTTTTCAGCTTCCCAAGTACTGGGATTACAGGTGTGCTCTACCATGCCCAGTCTCAATTGCAATCTCAGCGCACCCCAGGGGCGGGGCCGGCACAGTAGGCCAGGTTTCCAATCCCTGGCCCCTGCTCTCTGCCTAAGCAAGTGCTTTAATCCACCGAGCTATATGACCAGCCCAATAAATCAAATTTTTGCATGTTATGTTTTTATATATTGCTAGATGTAATTTGCTAATATTTTAGTAATTTGTTTTTTATGAAGGATAGCAATTTATAATTTTCTTGAAATAATTGATGATTTTGTTGTTTTATGGTTTTGATGTCAGGGCAACTCTGGTTTTGTAAAGTTAATCAGGAAGTGATCAGACTGGTGTCTCAATGAGACATGTTTCTTTCTTTAACTTTTGAGAATATTGATGTGTAAAGGTGTGTACTTGTCTAGAGTCTTCTACATGGGAAGTGTTTTTTATTGTCAGTTCTATTTAATAGATAGAAATATTCTTATTTTTATTTCTTCTTTAGCTTGGTAAGAAACTTTGTATTTTTTATAAGATTTGTCCATGTATGGAAATTTTTATAATTTAATTGCATATTATTCAAATTTTTTCTAATTAACTTTTTATACCCATTTGTCTCTCACTTTTGATATAGACAAGTTGTCTCAGGTGAAGTTATGTTCTTTTTGATTTTTCTTTATTTATTTCAGTGATTTCCTCTATTCCTTTTTCGGTTTTCTATTGCAATTATTCCATTTTGTCTATCACTGTCACTTTTATACTCATTTTGGTCTTAACCCATGAAGATAATTGCTTTTATGTGGCATTGCTTTATCTATCTATCTATCTATCTATCTATCTATCTATCTATTCATATGTGTATATATATTAGTTTTCCTCTTAGCAGTGCTGTAGCTATACCATACAACTTGGATAGGTTGTAATTTTTATGTTAATTAGCTCTAAAATTTTATAATTTTGTTTTTGTTTCCCCTTTAACTTATATGTGATTGACAAAGTGTTTAATTCTAAATATTGGAGAATTTTCTCAATACATTTCTGTTACTGACTCAGATCAATTCTACTATGAGCATAGAACACTCTATATTTGTATACTTTTATATGTATTAGGTTTGTTTAATAATGCTTAATATGGTCTTTTTTGATGATGGTTTATGAGCCCATGTAAACAATGTGAAGCTCTGTAGGTGTCAAGCCGAATTTGTTTAAATATTTAAATTTTTTCCTTTGCTCATTTTATCTCCATTCATTTGCTTATTTTTGAGAGAAGAGTATTGAAATATCAACAATTCCATACTTGTTTCATTTCATAGACTTAACATTTACTTTATGTATGTTTTTAAATGCATTTTGTTATGTATTTACTACAAGGTCTACATGGTCTCACTACATAGACTGGACTCGGAGTGATCCTTCTGTTTTCAGCCTCCCAGGTGCTGGGGTTACAGGCCTGCACCACCACCTCCAGACTCCATTGCCATCTCGGTGTGCCCTGGGGACGGGGCCAGAACTGCACGCTGGGGTGGAATCCCAGTCACTGTGCTCTGCTTAAGCAGGCGCTTTAGTTCTCTGAGCCATCTGGCCAGCCTCACTTTATGTATTTTGATGCTATATTTTAAGATATATAGTTCATTACCACTGTTATATCTTTGTATAAATGTATGCATTATTTATAAAATGTATATTTATGTTTGATGAGTTGCTTGCTTTGTCACCTTAGTCAGATATTAATACAAGAACTCTAGTTCTCTTATGTTTAGATATCAAAGGAAATTTGTGATTGTTTTGAACTTCATTTCTCTGTACTACGTAATTAGCTACTTCTCCTAATTAACATTAATAGATTTTTTTAAAAAAATAATAATTGGTTTGTGTAATTAGATTTTGACTTGTCTTCTTGTAATTTTTATTTCTGCGTTTGAAATTCTCCTGCTTAAGACTCTTGAAGCTTGTTACAGCTTGTATCTAGGTGTCTCTCCAAAGCCGCGTGTGGTCTGTGGTGGACCTCTGCAGAGGCAGCTGGCACTAGCTAGGATTAAGGGCGTTTCTCCCTGCACGTAAGCCTACCCACCCTAAGCACAGTAGCCTGCGCAGACAATAGGGGACAGGACAGGGCTGTCACAGCTGTTGCCGAATTTTGTCTTCTCCTGCCCCCTGCTCGCCCTGCGATACTGCGCTCCATGCCGTCTTGCCTTGGAGGCAACCAATTATGGACTGCGACCTCTATAAACGGTGCCAATTATGGACTGCAGCCTCTATGATCTGTGATCCAAAATACACCATTGGATTTAAGAGTCAGCAACACAAAATATAACTACGCGAGAGCTCTTGGACATATGTGTGTGTCTGTATGTGTTTCTCAACATGCATACTTTTCTCTATAAAACTTTGAAAATGAGGATTTCATCAATTGTGCTGGAGTGGTCATTATTCATTATTTATTGTCTCCTTTGTAGCTTGTTTGTCTCTTCTTTCTTTTATCTATTTTATGGAATTCTAATGAAAATATTTTTGATTATTTGTTCTTGTATCGCCAGTCTTTTGACTCTGCTTATTTTATTTCAGTCATCTTTTCTTTCCTTGCTTCATTATCAACATTTTCTTATACTATGTCTTTAATATCACTCAAATTTGTATTTTGTAGTCTGTCATTACTCTCATTGTACTTTAAATATTTTTATTTTTATATCTAAAAGTTCTGTATGTTTTTTTCCCCTTACATCTTTACCATGTTTATGCCTTATTTGAATATCTGAATTTGGTTATAGGAGATGCTGTTACATGTTTTTCAAATAGTTCTATCATTTCTCTCACTTCTGGGTCAATTGATTGTTATTTCTCTTGGTCATGTGTCACACTTTCATGTCTATTAATTTGTGATAGTTTATTGAATGTCTGGATTTTTTTCTTCCTGTGAAAAGCTTTGAAGTTTATTTTGGCAGATGGTTGTATTTCTAGAAGGTTCATTTGACTCTTTTATTCATTTTGAAATTTTATTAGGCCTGGGCTCTATAGTCTGTTTCTGCAACAAACTCCTCTGGTATCTATACTCTGAATTTCCTGTGAGAATTCAGGGAATTATTCAGCATACGACTCTGCTCTCTGTTTGACTTTTTGATGTTTTCCCTGTCACACTTTCTGAAGTGCCAAATTTCTGTGCTGAATGCCTCTTCCTAGGACGCCCTTCACAATATGCTGCAGGCCAGAACGTGCTTCTAGCTTGGCCATGGTGTAGCTTAAGCACACTCTCTCCAGCTTATTCCTAAACACTAATCCAGGTGGGAAGGAAGCTGGTGGATGGCATTAAGATCCATCCTTCAGCTTTGAGCTGAATAAATCAAAGATCTGAGTGGTTCTCATTTATTTAAAAATAAACCATTAAAAAAAATAATGTAGGCTGCTGATGCGGAGAGAAAATCAAAGGCATCAGGTGGGCCAGAGATTTGCTTGCTTGGCCCTGCATCTGCCTCTCCTCGCTGCTGCCCTGTGCATTCAGGTTCTGCTCACACGCCTGGAGGATCTCGGTCTGTCCGTCGTCTGCACATCTTTTCTGTCCACCTTAGATCAGACCGATTTTACCAGCCAACTGAACTGCATAAGCCAATGTTCTGTGCTACTCCCCCCAACATCCTTGAGTTAATATTTGCAAATATTTAAAAAGATCTCCATGTAAATTTCCTGAGCTCATTTTCTATTGTAGTTCCTTATTTTTATGAAGCTTTATTGCCCCCCAAGCAATGCTTGATTCACTTGCCTGAGCTTCCTCGCACTCCGATCTTGGTTTCCTGATCTCCACAATACCACAGGGTCCTTTTGTCTTCTGTTTCTACCCAGAACAGGGGAACCATTACACAGCTTATTTCCCTCATTTCCTATCTCTCGTTCTCAATAGGTCCTTACTCAGTATCAGAAAAATTTAGAACAATTTAGTTTCTTAGTTTTCTCGTTGTTTAACTGTAGGAGGTGAAGTGCTGCATAATTTTTCTGAAACACCTAAACATAAAAATCTTCGGCCTATGCGTTTTGACAACAATTTGACTGTCTGAAGAGCTGAAATTTAACATAGTCTGACCACTGTAAGCCAGCATCAGGAAATGGAAATACTTAGGACTGCATTTGTTAGCAAAAACATATACTTCCATGTAATACCAATTCAATTGCCCAATTATTTATTTATCTTGCTTGGAACTTACCTGATCTCAAAATTGACTTGGAATGAGTTGTTCTTCCAGCACTGTCCTAGCACAGCACCTGACACATAATTAGGTTTTAACAGTAAAGTATGATGGTTAAGAACTTTTTAAAGGACTTGAGAAAATGCTGTTTGAATCCCAGATCTTTATCTAAAAGTTCTATGACCTAAGTGAAAATTTATTAATCTCTAATAGCTTCATTTTTATCTGAAATAGAGAGTAGTTATGATTTTAATGTCACTGAATTTTTATGAAATTCAGTGAAATACAGTTTTCAAAGTTCTTAGCAGTGTTAAGGATGCATTATAGGTATGGTTTTTTTATATCCTTATGGTATTTATTGTTTAAAGGAAATTTCATAAATATTTAAATGAAATCGATGTATTAAAAAAGAGAACTCCAATGAGGGCATGTGAGACATTTAAGTGAACCCCTTATCAGATGCTTGGAGCTCAGGCCAGCGGGGAATTGAACTCAGATTTACTCATGTAATCGAAATGTTCAAGGTAGAGCACTTTTGGGGCTGAGTAGTTCTATCTGCCAGGATCTTCCGAACAGTGGTGGCAAACCTGTGACATATGTTTTACTTGTTTTTAAGAAAAAAAAGATGTTAATATTTGAGGTTTTTTTTCTAAACTAAAACTTCAGTATACAGGTTGAATTGCAGTGTTGGCACTTTGTAATAAATAAGGGGGTTTGGAGGGCTGGCCAAATAGCTCAGCAGATTAAAGCACCTGCAAGCAGGGGCAGGGGGCAGGGGTTCGATCCCAAGGCCTGCTGTGTCGGTCCTGCCCCTGGGACTTGCTTAGACAGCCATTGAGATGGGGCATGTTGGTGGGCACCTATAATCCCAGCTCTTGGTAGGCTGTTATCAGGAAAATCTCTATGAGTCTGATCTAGTAATGAGACCATGAACACCCTGTAGACCCTTCCCTAAAATACAATTAATTAATTAATTATTTATTTAAGGGGTTTTGGCACTGCAGTTCGGGTGCTCATCTCTAAAAAGTTTGTCATCATTGCTCTATAGTCTACGTTCTTTGTGTTAGTTTTAGCCTTAAGTCATTTATTCAATGTGGCAAAATGGTCACAGTCACTGCTGGAGCAACAGCCATATACCTCCTCATCTAAGAGACTAGAGTTACTGTCCCACCAAATAGAATTTCCCAGGCTAGGATCACGGGACATCACAAGTTTACCTCCTGTGTCCACAGTAGTGACTTATCCTGATTGATCTAGGCCTAAAGGCCCATGATGGTTGAGCCCACCAGTTGTGCAGTAGTGATGATAGCAGACTTCTTTATAAGGCACTGCTGGTCCTACCGTCAAGTTGATACTGGAGCTAATCAAGGTTCCTGCTCAGTAAGGAAGGGCTTTGTGTGATGGAGGTTCTTCGTTAATTCAGTGGGACAGAATTTTCTGTGCTATAAGAATCTTTTCATAACTTACTCGAGTAGGTTATATTTTTTACCACTGATAAACTTTGATCACTATCCTTCCAGTTTTATACCTGATGATATGGTAAGGAAAAACAATATCTGTTGCCCTGAACATACCAATCCAAGCTAAGACATGCTTACTTACCATTTCTTATATATTAAGCAGAGCTCTAAATATTTTAATTTACAAAATAGTTTTATTTTTTTAACTTATGAATTAGAATGGGGTGCCATTTTAATTTTATAGATGAAATAACTATGGTACTTAATTGTTGTACCAGGTAAGGATTATAAAGAAATTGCCACAGCTATGGTTTGAAGCCAGATAGCCTGGTTCTCAATTGCATATTTTCCTTGTAATATTATATATCACCTTATGATCAGTTAATTGAAGAGCTCTATTCTACACAGAGATAAAAAAGGCTGTAACATTTGTTTGGCAAAATTTTTCATCTATATGTCTATCTGTCATATCAATTTATCTATCTATTTATTTATCTAATCTTAATTTGTTAGCAATAGTATGAATATAGGAGAAAATATAACATGCAGTTCTCAGACTCTCAATACTTTTAATATGATGCAAGCAAACTGTGTTTTTTATTTATTCAGTCACTTACTAAAATAATTTGACCTTTCTATTTAAACATAGACAACAGTTGAGTTTAGTGGTGCAAAACAGGCTTCCAACAATTAAGGAAGTCATAATCTTAGTTCAGATCAATGATTTTGAAATTTTAGGTCATGATTCAACACAAGTCAATCTGCACAAACATAGAAAAAGACAGTGTTAGAGTTCACCATATGTAATAAGTGTGTGTATTTGTGATAGTACCTGTGAGCGGCCCTTGTGTATTTGGTTACAGTATAAACTGTATTTCTCAATACAAGCATGGCTAATGGATTTGAGAATGACTGAATTACAACATAGTTATCCAAATTTTCAGGCCTTTCTCAAACTTTTACTTATGATCATAACATTGCAGCAACTTTAGAAAATATGGTTGCATCCTGTATTTCTACTTTAGCCCTTATGGCATAAATTCTAGTAATGTGGTGAGTGTAGCTTTTGATCCATCTGAGTGTGTTTCTGATAAATACAGAAGTGTTTTATTTTTATGTGTTCACGTCAGAGTTTTTTTTTTTTTATTGTGGTACCAGGGATCGAACTCAGGACCTTGAGCTTGCGAGGTAAGCACTTGTTCCACTGAGCTATCTCCGCAGCCCTCCTGTCAATTTTTGATTGCTAGTCTACTTTGATTCATTTTAACAAAATGTTTGATTTTGTATTTATAGCACAAAAACTACTCGTGAGTTGAAACAAATTTTGAATTTTTGTCAATTGCTTTTTTTTCTTAGAGACACAACACAAACCCTGCTCATGAAAGTCTATCACATAGCAATAGCTCTTATTCTCTAACCTTGTTAAAGTAGATTTATTTTGTCGATGTTGAGGTAAGATGGCTTTAAACAGTGTTATTAAAATCTCAGCTGAGCAATGGCTTTAGCATTGCATTTTACGCTTTGCGGTTACAGCATTTTATGGATTTATGCTTCATGCGGTCAATACATATAAAAGAAGACCAGCTGGAAAGTGTTACATTAACAGAAGACCACAAGGTTTCAGACAGAACGATGACCCAGGGTTAGGGGATCTGAGATGGGAACTGCGTGTGCGCGGAACAGCTTCATCAGTGTCTCGTGCATCTTCCCAAATGATTTCCTTTCACTTCCTTGTGCAAGTATGTGCAGATGTAGAGTTATCACTGCCGTTTTCCCTGCATTGAAATATGTTTTTCTAGCACCTAGCGTCAGTGGAAAATCTGGAAAGAGTAATTTGAGGAAACCATTTATTCTCAATGTGTTGTGGAAAAATAAATGAAGTAACTTTTTTTTTTTTTTGGTGGAACCGGGGATTGAACTCAGGCCTTGTGCATGCCAGGGAAGTGCTTATTCCACTGAACCATTTCTCTGGCTCCTAAAATGGATTAACTTTCTAGGAAGTTTTGAACTTTTCCAAAAGGAATGCCCATGAAGGAAGTGTTCAACTACCCATTTTTTTATTTTGAAGAGAGAAAAATAAACAGAATTTTTTCAACAAGATAATAGGAGGATAATAATCCATTGCATATCATCTTCAAAGTAGTAACTCAAAGGACAATAGATGCATATTAGATGCTGTCTAAATAATATTAGCATAAACCTTTCTTTTCAATAAACTAAGAGGAACTTACAGCATAGCTGTCTTGTGTATATACATATTTTCCTTTTCTCCTCTATTCATTCTTTTTGTTTTGTTTTATGTATTCTGTTGTTGCAGGATCTCACTATGCTGCTTGGACTCATGGTGTTCCTCCTGCTGGGAGCCTCCCCAGCTCTGGAATTATAGGCCTGTGCTACTATGTACAGACTCTGGCAAGTTCAACCTGCTCTGGGGGTGGAGCTGGCATGGCATGTGGTGCTTGGGATTGAACCACATTCCCTGCACTTGCCTAAGCTTTCCTAAGCAGGTGCTTTAGTCCACTGAGCTATCTCACTGGCCCCTCAACTATACATTCATTTTTTTTTTGTGGAACCAGGGAATTGAACTCAGGCCCTTGCGCTTGCCAGGGAAGCACTTATTCCACTCAGCCATCTCCCTGGTCCCTCAACTATACATTCTTAATCTAACTTTTTCTCTTTTAAACATATGATAATCACCCAGAAATATAAATCTTGGAGATAGTTATTCATATTTTAGTAGTTCACCAACACATTTCACTGAATTTTTTTCATTGAAATTGAGAATGTAATTAACATCTGTCTACCATCTATTTATTTAATGAATAAATTTTTTATTCTTTGAAAATAGTTAAATGAAAACAAAACATGGAGTATCTTACAGTAATAAGATATCTTCATGCTTAGTTAACATGTTCTTAAACTTTTCTGTTACTGCTTACATAAGCACTTTATATACTATTTCATGTTTCTAAGCTGATATGAAAGGAAAATCTACCTAAACATCTTCCAAGAGAAAAACTAACTGGAAGTACCTGAAAGCCTTAAAAGATTGCTAATGTGGTATGAGTTGTCCTTGTTACACTTGGATATTTCTTATTAATATTTGCAATTAATGTAGGAAGAGGAAGTGAAAGTGGCAGCATATCTCAGCCACTGTTTCCACAGAACTTATAATTAGTTTTTATTACTCTGATTTGCTTTTGAGGTTGGTGGAAAATAGCATCCAAATCTAGTCCCAAATATTGGTTCACAACAGAAGAATTTGCTTACGGTTTTGACTTGTTCTTTGGCTTCTAGGAAAATCTTTCCAGTACATGATGAAAGAATATACATTGGCCACCATGTTAGATCCAATAGTATTCAAGATGAAAGATTTTTTTAAACCTTTATCAAAAAAGTAATCGGATAATTATGATTTAGCTTCAAAAATCTGAACTGTGTTCCTGCACTGTTGCATGTAACCATCACCCTGGGGCAACTCAGCGTGCTTCTCAGTGGTGTTAGGTAACTTTTTGTCACCAAGACACATTAATATCCTATAGATTCACAAGTTAAAGGGTGAGAAGTCAAATTTATCTTGCAGTTTCAGGGGATCCAGTTCTTGGCTAGCTTGCTCTAAGGTAAAAACTTTGTGGTGGATGGGCTTGGCAGAAAGCTCTTCTTGGCCAGAAATCAGTCAAGGGAAAACAGCAGCAGAGAGAAAGGAGCTGGGCACCATCTTCCCTAAGGTCACATCTTTAAGACTCTCCAGACGTGCCCAGGATAGCACTTTGCTAATCCTCTAGGTGATTCTGAAGCCATTCAAGTGGACAAAAAGAAGCTTACCCTCTCCATCAATATTTCTGTCACATCCTATGTGCAGGCAATGTTAATTTTGTTTTTTGTTTTTTTAAAATTTTATTTATGTGTGTGTGTGTGTGTGTGTGTGTGTGTGTG
>NDGM011182248.1:0-10909 GCA_002564305.1 Octomys mimax | reverse complement strand
TTCCTTCTCATCATTTTGTGTAGCACTGTCTTCTGACCTTTGTTGTAGATCTTCGTTGTAGTTTTAACCTTAGCATGTATTGAAGCTCAGGTGCACATCTCAATAGTTTGTATTTATCCAGCTGTGCCTTTCTGGGGTCTGGCTGCTGTGCTCAGCTGCTTCCTGCTGCTTCCCACGAGGGTGAACCTGTTGTGCCCCTCTGGGTAGATATTCTGCTCCTGCAGTAGCTGTGTGGTTCTATCCTTTACACTCTCTGCAGCGATTGCAGTTGCGGGTTTACACCCCAGGCATGTATGCCAGGTGTGAGTGGAGCCTGAAGGGGACAAGTTGGAGTAGCAGGGAGAGGCAGCTCTCCCACATACTCACTGGGTCTGGGCTAGGACTGTGTCTGGGGGTTTCCGGAATGTGACCGAAATTCCTACTCGGTGGGCCGGGTGGAAGAGGTGCTGCGCAGTGGTGGGGGGCGTCCCAAGTGGGTCGAAGAAGGTCTCACCACACTGCGCCTGGGCTGGTACCAGCAGTAGGTCCAGCGGTGCAGGGTAGCAGGAAACTCTCCCACACACTCAACGAACCTGGGCTAGGACTGGGTCTCTGCTTTGCTTTTTGGTGGCAAGAGTGCTCAAACTCTGGACCTTGTGCTTGCCAGGCAATTGTCACCCCACTGAGCTATCAAGATCACTAACTATACTCCTGTCTTCTAGGTCTGATACTCTATCTCATTTTGTTTCATGCATTTTAAAAAACTTTCAATGAAATTTTAATTTTCTGAATATTCATTTCTTTCCTTTGTTAGACCTTCATGGTCTACTTTATTTTGTATGCTCCTTTATTTGTTTAAACTATGTCTACTCCAGATATGTTAAGTCTAAAGTTATGGTCTGTAACACTATATGCCCTTTTATTATGGTCATCATCTTTTTTTTATTACCTATGAGATTATTTCTGTTTTGAATATATATATATATATATATATATATATATATATATATATTTTCTTCTTCTTCTTATACCTTTTTAGAACCAATTTTGGGCCATGGAGATAGCTTGGCAGTGTAAGTGAATGCCTGGCAAGCACAAGGACTCAGGTTTTATCCCTGATACCATATGTCCCGCAGGTCCCACTCTGAGCCAGCTATTGAGATTGGGTGTGTTGGTGAACACTTATAATCTGAGCTCTGGGGAGGCTGTGACAGGAGAATCAATATTGGTCTGAGCTGTATAGCAAGACATTATAACAAATAAATAAGTAAATAAATAATAAAATATTTTATGAAAAACTAATTTTGCATGCTTACATCTGGTAATCTAAAAAAAGTAATTTCAAAATAACATTATGTACAGCTTAGGCAGAGCACAGTGTCCAGGGTTTGATCCCTGGTGTGCTGTGTCAGCCCTGCCCCCAGGGCACTCCGAGACAGAGATTGAGACTGTGCATGGGGTGTTCACCTGTAATCTCAGTGCTGGGGAGGCTGAAAATGGGAGAATCTCTATGAGTCCAGTCTGGTAGTGAGACTTTGTAGACTCTGTACTAAATAAATAAAAATAAAAAAATAGATAAATTTATGTAATACAGCAAAACTATTGTCAAATTCTTATTTTTAAAAAGAGTACAAATTAGAATTGAAACAGAAAATATTATAAGTGATGCAGAATTGTACATTACAAGGTAACATGAATTTCACGGTATTTGTTGTAATACATATTGTTGTCTTTCAACCAGTTATTCTTATTACAAGATATACGTATGTAATAAAATTGAAAATAAATGGAAAAAATAAAAGGAAAAAGGACAAGGAAAGTATTAAGGATTATTTAAAGGATGAGGATGAGTTAATATTTAATTGCTTGATCAATCTTGAATGCTGATATCAGGTAATCTGAACAACAAATTTGATGATCATAATACATAATATAAAAACCATTGTTGATTTTCTATTTTTACTTTGAAATTTGGTACCATTTTTATTGTTCTACATTTCTTTGTTCTTATTATTTATTTTCCTCTTTAAATTTACAAAAAAACCAGTGCTGTTTATAATGGGCATACACAGTTTAATCTGTGAATTTAAGAAGTGAATATATTTGAAAGTAAAGAAACGAGAGAAAAGGTAGAAATGATTATTTTTGTAACTTATAGACACCAAATAATACATTAAGCCTCCAATGATTATTCAAGAGAGGCAGAGAGAGATAGTTCTTTGGACTGGCTCCTTATACAAATTAATCTTTCCCTAGGGTGATGTGTAACTCTGCTTTCAAATAAATAAACAAAGAAAAAGGTCTTTTTCCTATAAAGAAAATGAATCTATCTCCTTCTATTACTTCAGGAGATGACGTGAAATTGACTGAAAAATTTCCATTCTGCTGTCTCTCTTTATCCCAAAGGAGATGACTTGTTTAGATTATAAAGACAACAAAATGCCTTTTTAATTAGGACTTCTGAGAATTCAAAGCTTGAGATGTTATAACTCTTGATGCTGCTCACCTGAGATCCCCAAGTTTGGCTGACAGGAAAACCCAAAAAGGCTTTGTAGAAAGTGTTCTTGGAGAAGAGAAAGGTTCAAGGATAACCTTCAAAGGAAGTCAGCGTGTCCCTTGGATGCTTATGGAATGAAAGAAATCAAGGGCAGAATGTGGGTCTATCTTATGCCTCTAGAATAATGATACTTGGAAAGCCACGTGTTCATGTAGTCTGTCACCTGAGTCCCTGCATACTGATGGGATTGTAGCTCTCTGAGCTCAGACATTTTCATTCTTATTTTATTTCTTTCTTACATTTTTATAATTGGGAGTACTTCCCAGTAAGAGTTGTCACCTATAGTCTCAGAGCTTTGTTTTCTCTACAAATTGTGGGGTGCTGTCAGATTTCCTGCATCCAATTATTTGTGACTACAAACTGGTGATGCATTATGTACTGAGTGTTTTCTGTTTTATTCTTCCTAGAGGGTGCTGTTCTGTTCTAGTCCTTAACTGGCTTTGCTGGCATATTTGATAGGCTGATGGGCTTTGATAGGTACCTATTTTTACTGCTTTACCTTAGTGACTACAAAAAGCGACTAGTAATGTAGTTGTTTCTAAGGCTCAGTGCTAAGAATTATTTTTTCATACTATATATAATCCCTTAAAATGTTCAGGAAAATAGCAAATGAATTTGGCGGGCTATCACAACATGTTCAAAATTTTAACTCAAGGCCTGTGGCATCTAAATGTGAATTTTCTCTTGGATTTGGCTTGAAAGTAACCACTCTCCTTTGGTGCAGAAAATTTTCTTTGTGTTCTATATTTCTTGACGGGCTCATCTTTGACTGATAACACAGTGATGGCTGTTAGATATCCTCAAATGCATACTGCTGTCATGCTTAGTACGTATACTTATTAATCTATTTCTATGATGAGTTATGTTAGCCAGCACCCTTATATTAGGCATAGTTTTATTCTTTGAATTGCTATTGTTCATGTTGCTATTTTTAAAAATTTATTTATTTATTTATTTATTAATCATTTATTTATTTGGTACAGGGTCTCACTGTGCAGCTCGGACTCCTAGTGATCCTCCTGTCTCAGCCTCCTCAGTGCTGGAATTATAGGTGTGCACCACCACACCCGGTTTTGGTGGCTGGCATGGTGAGCCTGGGGTTCTGGGGCTGGCAGGGCATGTGGTACCAGAAATTCGACTCAGGTCCTTGTGCTTGCCAGGCAGGGGCTTAGACAACAGAGCTATCTCCCAAGCCTTGTTCATGTTATTCTCTTAAAAGAAATATATGTGCATTTTACTTTACTATTCAAATTTGTATCTATTTTCAGAAATATATATATATATATATATATATATATATATTTGTGTTTCTAAAGCCTATATATATCCATATATATCCATATATATTCACATATATATGCTTTCAAAAATTATTATATGACATATCTATGTTTTTTCAGCACACATAATGTGACTGATATCATGTAAACTGTGTAAGGACAAGTGGTGAGAAAAACTCACAATCTCAGACCTACAAACATGAGTTTATCAATGTGATAGAGACACTGAGGAAAGAAGAAGGAAAGTCTATCATGGGCCTCATGCACTCTGTCTGTTCTGAACCTTGTCCTCTCCTCTGTGTCACTAATCTCTCAAATCTCCTCCTATGCCAAGCTCTCAATGGATTAGGTAGCTGCACTTCTGCTCCGTCATCATATCATATATCTCCTTTCCTTAAGTCCCTTATTAACAGTGACTCATCCTTCTTTCAGTCACAAAATATCCCTTTCACAAAAGCCTCTCCTATGTACTTTCCCTCAATAAATTGGTCCTCAATGATGTTGTGTCTGTCTTTAAGTAGTTACAAACCCCAAGGCCATAAGGCTGACTTGTTTTCTGACTTGAAGAGTATGAATG
Organism: Octomys mimax; assembly: GCA_002564305.1. Lineage (NCBI taxonomy): Eukaryota > Metazoa > Chordata > Mammalia > Rodentia > Octodontidae > Octomys > Octomys mimax. The sequence goes on along the minus strand of NDGM011182248.1, from coordinate 6,516 downwards.
TTTTCCCTGAAACTTGCATTTGTCTTTTAAGATTTTAATTGACTGAATTGCTAGAAACCTTGCATAATTTCAGGAAATACAACAAACATGTATAGGAAAATTTGCTGCTAATTTTAATGTCCACCCAGGAGCATGGTGATATAGGTAAACATATATCTCATATATAATTTCAATAATACTACAGTTTTGATTCCTCCTTCATTCTTCATAGTCCACATTTCTTTGCCTCAGTTCTGAGAACTCACATGGAAGACATTCTCTGAATGAAAGATCCACAAGGACCATCACAATCAGAAGTGCTCAAGTGCTCAGAAGAGTTGCCAGACCTGTTTTATGTTATAGATAATGATAGCACCCAAGGTGAAGGCCCTAGTTTAGGGAGACCTTACTGAATGTTATGCACACAAGACTAATGTGTTGTTATGCCAGCAATTTTACATTTGTATAACAGTCATTGTATGTCATGGGAACTATAGAAGAAAAATTATATTATCATGTCATTTAGTTTCTTTATCTTACTATATAATGAGAATTTAAGATTCCCACTAGAAAGGCAAAGTATTTGTAGTTAAGAGAGTTTACATAACTTTCTCTGAGTTATGAAGATGATAAGTTGAAGGAGGGAATTATTTCCCCTGAGCTAACGATCCAGTGCTTCCTAGGAGAGAATATATCTGAAACAGTTACTATAAAAAAAGAATAATAATGGTAATGAACAATATCACTCATTATACTCATAAAGAAAAATATTTTAATCCTGAAAGAAGTATTAATTGTACTAATAATAGTTTTAGGAGAATTGATCTATTTTGTGTTTGTATCCTACAGTCCTCTCAATAGGGATTGGCAAGAAATAGAATAAAGATTCTTTGAATTATATATTCTGCTAGAAAATATGGAAAATATATAGGAAATGTCTTCAAATATATATTCTGGGAGTGTCATAACAAAGGAGATTATCAGCATTCATAAAATTCAGAGGACAAATTGAGTAAATATAAAACAAGAAATATTTCTACTAAATCAAAAAATCTTGAAAAGTTACAAATGCATGAAAGTCAAATGACCTCCCCCTTGCTATATGAATAATGGTGTGGAGAAGGAGTCACGGGGTGTGAGGGATATTAACCCATTGTGATAATGTCTGGCGACAGCTACACAAGTTGTAAATTTTTTTTCAACATATTTTGTATCCTAGAGAGCAAAACAATTGCCATGAAAACAGAAAACCACACAGGAGCATCGCAGTTCTTCCTTCTGGGCCTCTCAGATGATCCTGAACTGCGACCTCTTCTCTTTGCAATGTTCTTGTCCATGTACCTGGTCACGGTGCTCGGGAACCTGCTCATCATCCTGGCCATCGGCTCTGACTCCCACCTCCACACTCCCATGTACTTCTTCCTCTCCAACCTTTCTTTTGTGGACATCTGTTATGTCTCTTCCTCAGTCCCAAGGATGCTAGTGAACATCCAGACACAGAGCAAAGCCATCTCCTACACGGAGTGCCTCACACAGGTGTACTTTTTAATGCTTTTTTGTGCAATGGATGATGTTCTCCTCACTGTGATGGCCTATGACCGCTACGTGGCCATCTGTCATCCCCTGAACTACACAGTCATTATGAGCCCTCAACATTGTAGTCTCCTGGTTCTGGTGTCTTGGTTTATTATTGCCTGTTTTTCTCTGGTTCATATTCTACTGATGAAGCCACTGACTTTCCGCATAGGCACCAAAATCCCTCATTTCATCTGTGAATTAGCTCAGGTTCTCAAGGTGGCCAGTGATGATACCTTTATTAATAACATCGTCTTACTTGTAGCAGCAGTCCTGCTCTGTGTGTTTCCTGTGATTGGGATCCTCTTGTCTTATGCTAGTATTGTCTCCTCCTTAATGAGAATGACCTCCTCAACAAGCAGGCATAAAGCATTTTCCACCTGTGGGTCTCATCTCTGCATGGTTTCTTTGTTCTATGGAACAGCACTTGGGGTGTACCTCAGTTCTCCTGTGACCCACTCTTCCCAGGCAAACATGATCTCCTCTGTGATGTACACTGTGGTGACCCCCATGATGAACCCCTTCATCTACAGCCTGAGGAACAAGGATGTAAAGGGAGCCCTGAGCAGGCTCCTCAGCAGAGCAGTCTCTTGCCTTTCATGGAGCACTGACCTGAAAAGTAAATGAACATTATTGTTTCTTAGGCAAATGCTGTGAACTTTAATATCCTGGTTCCTTTTTTCCTCAAAGATATGTTCCTTCATTTGTTCTATTTCTAAATCTCTTAAAACATTGTTGTATGTGTTTTTCATTAATCACTTTCTTAGTTATTTTTATTAAATATTGTACTCTAGAGATGGTTCTTAATATTCCAAGAGCTGTCTCTTTTTACTTCCCTTTGTGAGTATGAATGACACAATTTCTGACTTTGAGAGTTTGTAGCCATTTGTTACTCCTTGTGTCACCAGGTCTGTATGATCCTCACTTTTGTGGCCCAGTGCTGTGTCATTTTTAGTCTTTTAAATTTGCACAACTTGGGTGTCTCACAACTGACATGCTTCAGAATGTGGAAACTGACACTTTCTTCTCTGATGCTTCTTAACTCTTTAATGTTATCTGTTCTGATAGCTTTATCAAATGTTATCACATATTTCATTGTTGTTATCTTCTACTCTCAGGGATTCTTTACTCTTACTATAAAATTATTTCCTCCATTTTGTGAAATGTACCATTAGGCAGGAAGGACAGATACTGCTCCACCTGCAGGTCTCACTGATCAGCTATTTACTTAATTTTTGGAACAGGACTTGCAGTGTACATTGCTTCAGGTGGGCCACATTCGCCCAGAGGTGGTACACTGGCCTCATTGATGCACAGTGTGGTCAATACTATGATGAATTTCTAGAGTAGCAATTTGAGGGACAAGGACATTAATAATGACCTGAAGAATTTCCACAGCACAAACATGGAATCTCAGGATGTTTGGTGTCCATTTGTAACATGAGTTGGAAAACTGAGTCAAGCTAAACAAGTAGTAGTATAAATGAGGTTTTGCTGGTCACAGAATGTTTGCAGTCTGTGGACTTTAGCTCTTCATCATATTTCATAGTGCAGTGCAGGTATTCAAGATTGGAAGGGTGGAGAAATTGGAAAAGTTTTAAATGGGTACACTTCATCAATTTGGGAGGAGTAAAGAACTTACATGAATGCTTATCATCTGCAGATGGAAAACAATGTAATTTAATAAATGCCACTGGACCATGAACATCAAAATGATGAAAATATTGAATTTGTATATGTTTCTTCACAATAAACATTTGAAAGCAATATAAAAGGATCTTTCAAAAAATAAACCTGACAGTAATACTAGCACTGTGTTCTCTCTGTGTTATGCAGCAGCTACACAAAGTGAGCATGAAAGCAGAGGTGGAAGCTCTAAAAGGAGGTTGGGGCAGGAGTGAGCGTAGAAGAATGCATGCAGGAAAATGTCACACTGGATCACTGAGATGTACATAATTAACAAGCCATAATAAAATAGGTGAGAAAGAAGTGCAAATTACTCATAATTTATGCTGCTTAGAATGGGAAAACCCTTTTCAGCGGATATTTATGTCCATTACTTCTTTTTCCTCAACTAATATGTGTGTGTGTGTGTGTGTGTGTGTGTGTGTGTGTGTTTAGGGTCTGGCTATGCAACTCAGACTGATAGTGATCCTCCTGTTTTCAGCCCCCTCAGCACTGGATTTACAGGTGTGCGCCAGCATGCCTGGACTCGCCCACCAACTCAGCATGCCTGGGGGCAGGGCAACATGTGGTGCCAGGGATGAGCCTTGGTCTCTGCACTTGCCTAAGCAGGTGCTTAGTCCACTGTGCATATCTCCTGGCCCTTCCTCAACTACTTTTAAGAAGTCCTTAGAGATCTTGAAAATATAGAAAAACTTAGCTACTTATGAGTTCTGTATCTGGAAGCTCCAAGGTTCTGTAATAGTGAACAATGAGCCTGTGCACCCAGGCTTTCATGGTGAGTTTTAGTTTGTCGAGCTGCCTGCCTGTACCTCCTCCATAGTTGTTTGCAGCAGGCAGCTTCTGTTCGATACTGTATTCATAGAAATGTTGAGGACAGAGACCAAACTTTAATTACAGAGATGGCAGAAAATGTGTGTTTGAGTCTCACCCTTGGCCAGAACCTGTCAGAGAGCCAGCATTTGTGGGCTTATGGCTCTCAGTAACATTTTGAGAATCTCAGTCTCATATGGGCAGTGTAAAGACTTCTCTACCTGTTGGTTTTACCATTGGTTGCTTGCTTATTTTCTGGAGGATATATTGGTGCATTTGTTCCATATTCTCCCCCAAATAGTGCATGCCCCCAGTGGTGTACCCTGGTAGAATCTGCATGGTGAATCTTGTCATCTACAGCCTTTACAATGCAGACACGAAGAATGCCCTGAGAATGGTGTTCAGCAGAATGGTTTAATTTGAAGGCCTGTGACCACCATTTGCAATATGAATGCAAGAAGTGGCAAGGGCAAACATGTAGCTGGGTCAATGATGTCTCATTATCCACATTATTTCTGTAGTGTGATGACTGTAATCTTGTGGTTTTTAACCACCAGAATAGAGCAACAATTTTTAGAGAAGGTGAGCATGAAAATATTTTTCAGCTGTTCAAACATTCATTTTGGGAGGCTGGGAAGTTTATGGTGAATAGGTAGCATTGATAAGTGTACGTAGCAATGAACTGTTCTTTATAACATTAAACTATGCATTTGTTCATGACTAATGTGGTATTTTGCTGTGTATTTTATCAGAATAAATGATGAAAGTAAATTACAAATGACTCTTTGAACACACATTCTAGACACAGAGGGACTAGTATTATATGCTTTGCCTCATAGAAAAGTGTTTCTGGATATGAGAAATGCAGACTCCATGCATGGAGTCATAGACTCACTCAGAATACTGTTGCTATATACAATTAATGTGTCTTAATATAATCAATAAATACATAATATTACACACAAGAGTCCTGCTGAACAAGAGTCCATACATTTTAGGGGGCATATATCTCCTCTTCTTCCTACACTATTATCCAGGAGTGCTTAGTGATTTGGAGGGCATCACCTATTTTCCTAATTATGAGCTCTGAGCCTTGAGCCTCTAAGGTCATATACCAGTCAGAAATCCGGCTGTTCTTCCAGCCCTGCAGTTAGCTGGAGTTAGTAGAGAGAGGATCAGTGGAAACATTAAATCCTCACCACGCGTACAAATATGACAGTCTGGATTGCCAGACGGGAGGATTCCAATAGTGAATTTTTCAATTGTCAGAGCTGTTTATATTCTAGGTTGTGGTGGAACAGAAATTTTATTCAGTCTTAGCTTCCTACTTACAGTGGTCTACTTTCAACAGATCTAAACTGTTTCTTAAACACTACCCAGAGATCGGGAAGGTGGTGACACCCAGGCAAGGACGAGGGCAGTAATCACTATATCATGAAGTGTAACTGAGGGAGTCCTAAAGTTCACGTGCTGAGCTTTGTGTTTAAAATTGCTGGTATCATCTGATGTTCATGTGATTTCTGTAGCTGCAAGTGCCCATGTTATTTTAGCAAAAACTGAAAGACTAATTTCTTGTGCAATTTTTCACACAGCTTTTTGTTAAAAAATAATTAAATGTGTGTTCTAGTTCAGCTTTTGGGTGACAGACAGAGGTCATGGTTTGGGGAAAATCTTGGCACATTGCCACCATGAAGATGCAATCAGCCATTTCAATTTCTGTCATTATAAGAAGAGACTCCCCTTTGCTCATTGTCCAGGATTTCTGGTAGACCACAAAGCAATTTGTAGAGCATATTGGAAAGTTTCAAATGTACCTTAGGTGTCCCTGTAGTTAAGCCTTGTGGAGCTTTCCTTAACTCTTTGTGGTTATTGAAAAATAATGAATAGGGGCCAGGGAGATGGCTCAGTAGAATCAGCACTTGTCTGGCAAGCACAAGGGCCTGAGTTCAATCACTGGTTCCAGCAAAAAAAAGAAAGAAAGAAAGAAAAAGAAAAAGAAAAAGAATGAATAAAGTCAGTGCGTTAATTATAGCTAGATATGGTTTATTCAATTTTGAACACTATTACTATTATTACAATTATTAATTTACTTGGCATGTTGTTGGTATTTCCAAGACTCAGCATTGCCTGCTGAATTCAGTTCTCATTGATAACTACTTTAAGGTAGATATGTTAAATTTTCTTTGTGTGATTAACATATAATAAATGAATAAAATAAGAGCAAAATACATTTAATAATTGCTATTACTAATAATAATGACCACATTGTGTTTTCTACAATCCAAGCAAAATATCCTGTTACCTAATGTTACCATTTTTCTATTTTTTGTTTTTTTTCATAATTATATTGATGAACAAATAACAATGAGACAGTTTCAAATCAAATCGCTAGAACAGTTTCCCTAACTAACACACTGCATACATTCTTCTTAGTGGTTAATTGCTGTACAAGATGTGGACTTGAGA
>NDGM011182247.1:0-15344 GCA_002564305.1 Octomys mimax | reverse complement strand
TTGGTAAGTTCCATTATCTGAATATTATAGGTGTGTAAACTCGGCAAAGTATTCTAAAAGAGTAAGGAAAAGAAACTCCTTTCTTATCAGGTCAACCAGTGTCATTATAGGACATGTCTCCTTTCTCTAAAGATTATTTCTTTAATGTGTCAGGCTTTCTCCTAATCTTTACACACAAATTCTATTGAACGTATAGATTCACTCACTCCAGGTCCTCCCAGTAATCTCTATAATATTTGAAGATACACAGAACAAATGGAAAATTTCTCAGACTCCCACTCCCAGATTCCTAAGGCTTCTGGTTGTCTTGATATAATATTCCTGGTTGCCAAAAGAAATTTTAACCAGATTGTTTCTGCCCAAATTTCTTTCTTTTTCTTGTACTCTAACTACATGCACTTTAAACTCTGATGACCAGAATTGAATATAAAAGCTTTCAATATATCTGACTAGACTAAAACACATGTAGGCGGTACATAATTAAATTTCCTGAAGGCAGGCCAAATAGCTCAGTGGATTAAAGCACCTGCAAGCAGGGCCAGGGGCCAGGGATTCCATCCCTGAGTCTGTCATACTGGCCCCACCACCAGGGAGGGCTGAGATAGCAATTGAGACTGAGCTTAGTGGCACGTGCCTGTAATCCCAGCTCTTGGGAGGCTGTAAACAGGTGGATCACTACAAGTCCAAACTAGTAGTGAGACCATGAACACCCTATAGACCCTTCCCTAAAATACAAATAAATAAATAAATAAATAAATTTCTTAACAATGACCATGAACATTTGATAATCAACTGTAAAATAATACTATTTTTTTCAGTAGCAACATAGTTTTGCTGGATTATAATAGATTATAATCAATTTAACCTTCTAATTCTTATTATGATCACTGAAAATCTAGGTCAAATATATTTTCTATTTATAGTTGTCATTAATTCATGTTGAACTCCACATGAAAGTCCTTTTGTCTGTCTTTATTACTCTAATGATACAGAGCTCTTCTTAACCCTGATTCTGTCAAATGGTTCTTTGGTTTTAATTGCATTACTTACAAATGAAATATATACTGTAGATTTATATTGTAGTCTGCAAATATATGTTGTGGACTTTTACTACAGTTAATAATAAAAATTAGACAAAATAGGGGCAGCACTATGCTCCACATATACTTCTTCATTTTAAAAAGCTGTCATGTGGTAGTAATTACAATATGAAGAATTAGATGAGATATTATAATTTTGAGACATAAATAAATGAAGATAATTGATGAATATTTCACTTAGGGTAGGCTAACACTGAAGTATATATTAGGAATTTCTTTTGATGGTACCTAATAAATAAGACTCAATTAACTGGGCTTAAGAGCTCCTAAGTATCAATATATAAAATTGTTAAAGTACTTCAAACTTTAGACCTCATTAATTATTTTTTATCCCTTAAAGTTTTATTATTAGGTAAGCATCATCAATTGTATGTGGAAAATATCCACATGTAGTTATATGTTATGTACTTATACATGTGTGGGCAGGAGAAAGAGAGAGAGAGAGAGAGGCAGACAGACAGACAGACAGAGGGACAGAGAGAGACAGAGACAGAGTCAGAGAGCTAGAGACAGAGAGGTAGAGATGAAGACAGAAACAGAGAGAATATTTATTAGAATTGTGATATTGGTTGGAGAAATGATGCTTTATAAATACACAGTATAAAACAAATTAGCTCCAAACCCCTAACAAACATCTATTGTACCACCTACAGGGACAGTACCAACATCTTCCCTAAAGGAACTAGACTCAATTATATATATTTTTTCAAGTATGATGCCAGAGGCATTCAAACAGCATGATGACTTTGATAATTCAAGCACCATCATTCCAAACACATGGCTCATGAATGAGGGATTCAAATATCACAACCCCCCACGCACAAGTTGGTTATAGAGCCCTACGTGTGATTGTGAAAAATTAATTTCCTATTAGATATAGATCCACCTGCACTTTCCAGCAAGTCACCCACTGCAGTCAGGCATGTTTTGTCTGTCTTCTGAAGCTCTTTGGTGAGAGACTGTGCTTCCTGCTATTGGAGTAACATCATTGCATGTGTGTTTCAAGTACAGTTGATACCAGGCATGAACTAGCACAAATCGTAGGGTAAATATAAGGCTGTCTTGAGCATTTTTTCTTTTCTGTATGACAGATTTGAGACAGTTTTCATTTTAGTTGCTGCTTCAGTGAAGAGCACTGTGCAATTTTACAGGTGTTTACATTTTATATTTTTTATTTTTTCTAGGAATTGAACTCAGGACCTCATGCTTGCTAGGCAGGCACCCCATCCCCTGTATTTTTAGATGTTAACTAGGTAGAAGCTCCCATTTCTCACAAAAGTCATGTTTTACCCTGCCTTACCTGTGTAATACCATGTTGATTTTTTTAAATTGGAAAAAGTAGAATCTCTAGTTTACCGATAGCTCACATCTTATAACTTGAAGAACTTAGTAAATTCTAGGGAGCCAATTACTCCACCATTATTTGTTTACACTGAAATTCATAGGATAACACAATCAATGTGAGAACATGGGGAACCCATAATATGTACTTTCATTCTCCCTAAATATTGTATTGTAAACAGATGTTATATGTCAGGCAGCATGCCAGCCCTGAAAGTACTGCCATTTTCTTGAAAGGCAGCCAATTCTAATATTACTATTTGTTTTACAAAAGTTGAACTTGGATTTTAAAATTAGACATTGCTAACCAACAAAAAAATTCATAAAGCCTTGAAGCTCTGGGCTGTAGACTATGTTTTCTGTCCTGCTGTCACCCAAATGACAATGAATTGACAAATGGCTAGTGCTGAGTTACAGTAGTGTTCAGTAGTTGACAAAATCATTTACTAAAATAGCGCTAGAACTTAGATCAACTATAAAAAATGATTAGACTGAACTGTAAACTGAAATGAATACTATGACTCCAAAATCAGACAGTAAGAAAAAAGAAAACTACTCAGTTATTGTGCTTCTGTCAGAAGAAGAGTCAATTATTACATCATTTTTGTTTTATAAAAATAAATTTTATTTTTTATAAAAATAAAAATCTAGCTGCATGTCAAGCCATATCTATGGTTAGATATTCTGTTACTGTTGTTTAAGCTGGAAATATATCATGAAAAGATAACCTTGTCCTAGGAGCAAGTATGAAAACAAAATCACAATATATCATTTTTTATAAATCTTATTTCTTGACTCTAAAATATAGTGCTTTCCTCATTATTAAGTCAACAAAGGTAATAATAAAACTTAACTTGCAGAGGAATAAACTTTGAGAAATGTCAGCTTCTTCAGTATTTTCTATTATTCAAATCATGCATCTACTGTATAGTGGTGATGATTTTGGATGAATTTCACATGAAAAAATGATTAAATGTACTATGTCAGAGAAGTAAATTTTAGAATAAGTAGAAAAAAGAATCTAAATATCACAATATTTTAAACATAAGTAATCAAAATGCTACTGCAAAAATGTGATTGTTTCATAAACATTATTTTAGTCAATATAGTGACACAGCTATCTACTGCTATCCTGGAGTTCATCAAAACACTGGATAATGCATCTCAAGGCTTTTAAATGATGGTTCTCTCACAACTAAGATAGTTATTTAATGTGTGTGTGAAAATGAAACCTACCTCATGGGTTCAATTTAGGATATTAAATAAAACTGTATTCCTAACAACAAAATTAATAAGCTTGATTATGTTTTTTAAAATAACATAAATATAAACAAAATTAGACTGTACTTCTTGTAAGGTTTTTATTGTAACCTCTCAAACTTCCCAAAACGGCTTTATATTCAAGAAGAATTCTGGGTCAGAAATGGCAAAAGTACCAGAACCCATCAGTCTACCTGAGCCGTAGACTCACTGGTTCCATTTAACAAGTCTTTAGGGGCTTCTTCTGGGAAAATGCGGCATACCTCTGCCCACTGCAGGCTGCAGAGATTTCTGGGAGCAATCCGAGCACTTCTATTCCAGTTCTTCCACCTAGGCATCTTACTGTTAGTCTTATGTTTAAACCAATACCTTAGTGGAGAAACACATCGTCAATGGACTGCTCCTTTCAAGTACATATTGTTCATAGAGGAAAACATATTTTCAACTTCTTAGAAATTCTATTTTTCTTCCTTGTATAGTGAGTGGCTACTATGAATTCAAATACCTCATCTGGCGCTACAGCCCTCTGAACTCAGTCAGGAGTAGCACACACACCCATAAGTCCTTTCACCTTAATGAGTGCTTAAAATTAACTTTGCTAAACACAGATCAAAAATTAGAGAAGAAAAAAATTTTAATTCAATACTCTCTTTTCCTTTATCAGCATTTGACATCAGTTTTCAACCTAAAAATATTTTTAAATCTTCAGAAATATCTGCACAGATCATGAAAGATCCAAAAATAACTGTTCTAAAGGGGTAAATGAAGACGCAGAGAGTGAGTGACGTCAGGAAGGAGGATCGAAATTTTCAAAAGCAAAATGTAACAGAAATGATACTAATTTCAAAACAAAACGAAAACCTGTACATATTTGGGCCTTCAAACCTTGTTTTATCTTTAAGCATGTGATGTTAGGTACAAGGCTGGAGAGAAATATTAATTAAATGTTCATGCCGGTGGATCTAAATGTACAATGAGGAGGTGTTGACAAAATTTTCATGCTAGGACTTAAAAAGAGACGTGAAGAAAAACCTATTCATAAGTGAAGATATTCATTAAGAAGGAAAAGTAGTAGGAATTACTGAGAAATTTTGATGGGTTTGGAGTGGAACACAACAGAGAACATTAGCTGCAGATCAGAACATAGACAAGCAAGAACACAGGAAGGCCTGCTCCAGTCTTTGCTGTTTTCTTTACTAGCAAGCATCCATATCCAACTGGACAGGATATTGCATCCATAGAAACTGATCAAGCATGCACAGGTGAGGACAGGTGACTTCAGAATGTTACGTTCTGTCACTGAGCTGAGCAAGGAGGGGACAGCACTGTAGAAACAGCGAAGCTGTTCCTGAAAGCTGAGCTTCTCCCTTGTGGAACTTGGTCCTTCAGGACAACAGGAACCTAGAGCACTTACTGGAGACAACTGGAGACAATTTAGAGTGGAGGGAACAGTAATTTGCTCTAAATCATATATATGTATATATATATATATATATATTCATGATTATTGATTATGGTTTTTCTATGTTGAACTTTGTCATTTTGAATAGTAGCTTTACACTTTGCAAACTACATAGAAGTATTCTCTAGGGTGGTAGACAAACAAACCAGCAGACATCTTAAGCTAATTTAACCTGAGCACTTAATTGCTCTGGTGATAGTCTTAGACCAATGTCCACAATGACATGGATTCTTACACTGAACATGGATGCCTAAGAAACAGCATACCTAGAAATGAGGGAACTCAGCACAAGGAGCTCGGCTTCCTGCAATCCCCAGGGGCTGGCTAGCAATGATCACCATCCACCTCATTCTTTGTCTAAATGCCCACACATGCATCCCCACGGATGACACCATAGCAACATTGGAAAAGAAATTAATGCACTTCCAAATATCAAATTGCAATTTAAAATTAATTGTGAGCGAATAGCATGAATCTGAATGAAGTCCATTTTCCACCTTACTCACTTTCAAAGTAATCTTAGCTACCAGATCTCTAGCAGACAATAGCTCCCTCATTTTTGCCTACACCTAGAGATAGTAAGGAAACATGAAAGAGAATCTGAGAAGCACATTTGTGGGGCAACCCATCAAAAGCTAATTGAATACAAAATTATGCAAATTGGTTTTACAATAAACTGTAGAACTCTTAAACTATAAAGTGAAGCAGAACTGAAAATGAAATAAGACTTCCTCTGGAACTTACTGACACATTTAGATCATTTAAGTGGTTTGGCTTGAGAAGAAGAACAAAAAACATTTATTAACAAAGAATACAAACAATTCCTGGAACCAAAAGACAAACAGAAGGCATGTGCTCAAACCCCCAAATGCTCCAGGATATAAGATAGAAAAGGAGATGTTATTATTAAAGGAAAAATAGCTGCAAAGCACTTAACTCAATGCAGGACTGCACTGAATAGAACAAACAGGAGGCTGGCTGCTTTGCGCTATTGAAGTACTGAAGAATAAATCAAAGTAAGGAGAATAATGACAGAACCCTGGTTACATTCATGGTACTTACTATAGCCCCAGTAGTTTGTTAGAAAACTATCGCCAGAGCATTACTTTTAATGTCCACAAGACACCGAACACAGCCACCTATAAAGCCCCTGGGTACAATCATTCTATGAAGTTCAAACATCAGACCTCATCGCTTGTGACAGCAACAACTCCAAAATAGAGAAGAATTGATGAAGGATAAAACAAGTGCCTTTCATATAGGTTGGTGTCCTCTTGGTAATTGAAAACTGGCAATTATGAACAAGAGATGGGGAAACTTCATTGTACTGCAGACAAATAACAGGAAAACAATTCTATAGCTTGACTGGAATGTAACTTTATGTAAGAGAAAAGGTCTAATTTTATGAGGTATATGTCTTTCAGTAGGTATACTGTACTCCATGTATTCGTTATTTCCTAGTATTGATAATTTGATTGTCTTACGTTGTAATCATCTTTCATAAGTTTATACAATGCAAAAAATATTCTCATGTACATCATGAGAAAAAGTAACTTAAAAAGTATTTATATATGTGTGTATGTACATATTCATATATATGCAATAGGGGCATTGAGCATACTTGTATTTTAACTTTAATTTGTCAAAGGTATTTAATTAACCAAATAAATGAGTTGTTTGTGGCTTTTGCATTTGTGGTGACACTGAATGGTATGTTAGGTTGAGAACTGTAGCTTATGTTGTTGCCATTTAAAAACAATTGGTATGTTATTATGAACAAACTATTGTACCTTTTTATACTCAGCAGTCTGCTCTGGAAAAATTGGCAAATTTTAATCTTGAGTTTGAAATTGGAAAATTCCTTTAAAACACTTCAGGTATATCTAACAATAATAGCTCATGAACTAGTAGTAATTAAAATGTCCTCTAGGTAATATCAAATATAGATAACTGAACTTTTTGTTGAATATCATAGTTTGCAATTTGAATTGTGATTTAAGAAATGCTTTTATATTGATAGAGGACAAATAACAATATATGATTTTAAAATATACTATTTGAAAAAGTTTTTCACCAAACAGCAGTGACAAGTATCTAAAAGTATTCCTATTTTGGGTTGGGAAAGTAATATTTATATCTATCTATCTATCTATCTATCTATCATATATTCTCCCTATGTTTTCAACCTAAAATTCCATCATTATTTCTCAATACCTTGTGAAAATACCTAAATGGCATAATTCTTGAATTTAGAGAAATGGAACAAAAATGAAATATATTTATATGAAAGAATATAGTAGAGGAAGTACTCTATTTTTACAGGAAGGTAAAAAAGGACAGTTTATGGATTTATCTCAGATAATGCTTTAAAAATGCATGTCTGTTCTTCACTGTGTTTTATGTATTCACTGTTAAACCAGTATATAATATGATCCACTTCTAAAAGCAAATTTATATTTGTCTAAATCATAACTTACTGTGCATAAGCGATGTTGTCTACAAAGCCAAGTCACCAAGCTAAAAACATGTGATTCTTCTCTTTGTATATCTGCATGAAATATTGATTCCTCAGAAATTCTCTTGGTGGCAACATAATCATTTATGAAAGTCACATTTATCTCAAGTAACACTAAGAAACTCTGGTTAACATTTTTAAAAATCTAAAAATATTTGACTCTTGTCTAAGCTGCAAATGTTGTCACAGTGCGCCTTGTATTTCCTGCATGCCCTCCTACTCCACAAACAATCTGTCAGAGCGCGTCAGAATATGCCTGTTGCTCGAAAATGTCAGGCGAATCAGGCAACAACACTGGACGTCACAGCGCTGTTCATGTTTTCTCTCTTGTCCCAGATTTTCCCATTCATCAAGATCTGGGTCTGTCTCTGTTTCATTTATTGAAGATGGGCAACCTGCACTTCTCTGATGTACTGAGACCTATTGGATTTATGTTTTAATTTCATAGCATATAGCATGAAATTGCCCTCAAATTGCATATATGTAGGTATACTTCCTCTAGTTAAGCTAGTGTTTGATAAATACATGTTTAATTCTGTAAGCCACTGAAGCACATTCAAAAAGTAGATCCACAAAGGCAATCTGCTCTTTGGTTTAAATATAAGATATTGGAGAATACTCTTGCCATGACAGAAACTAAGGAGAAAGGAGACTCTTCATATGAGAAAACTAGAAATGCATACATGTGTGTATACATATATTTGGATATGTAAGGATATAAATGGATAGAAAGAACATATGTATTAAGATGGTATATGCATACATATGGATATACATATCCTCAAATTATCACTAACAAAATACCTCAATACATGACATTTTGTTCTTATAATCTGAGATGAACCTAATGCAGACATCTTGAAGTCCTAGAGTTGCTTTCTTCTTGAGACAGTGTTAGAGTTCACAAGCTTACACCTTCAAATCATCTAAAGAATGACTTTTAAATGCCTTACCCTGACATTTGGAGTCCTGTAGCACCTGGCAATATTAACCCCCTTTTCATTTTTCTCATCTTCGGTTTTCAGCACACAGCAAGCTTTCATGTTGGCCAGGTCTCCTTACCGTCCCCTGAAGCCCCAGACAGACTTTGATCCATGCTGTTCCCTCTTTCTGAAAAGCCCTTTATTACATGTACACCTCCTCTAAGGTGCTGATCAAAGCCACATCCTCCATGAGTATGCCTTGATTCCAACAATGGAAAAATTCTCTAACTATTCCATGAAACTTAGTGCAACTGCATGTTATGTGATGATTGAGGCTGTGCTTTGTGCCACTTTCTTTTTCTGTATATGGTGTGGTTGGTATATGACCAGTGTATATCTAGTACTATCATATGCATGTGTGTGTTCATGTTGTGTGTGTCTTTGCTTAGAACATCCTACTGTCAAGTAGCCAACACATTTTGAATAGCTCTGTCTCCCTTTCAAAAGGAGCGTACAAATTTGTTGCCTGAGGATATTAGAACTCAGCTTTTCCTAAGTATGTTCCATGGAACATCATTCTCATTACTTAGCTCTTGTGCATTTTCTACAAACAGCTAATATCTGTTGATAGGCACAATGAATAATTCATCTTATGAGGGAGTAATGAAATACATAAGATTATTGCAAAAGTAAGGATATCCTGCTAGAAAGCAACCAGTTAAATATTTTAACTTTATTATCATGGAATCGTTTTGATTTGGTTTGGTTTATTTTGCTATTATTGCTTTTCCCAGAACACAGTCTCCTTGAAAATCATTATGGGAGAACTTATTTCAGTCTTCCTAGATGCCTAGTTCTTCCTAAGTACAACTATGTGCTTATACCTTAGCCTTTTCCTTTCCAATCTATTGCTCTGATTTAAGGGTCCTTACTCTTACATACCTATGTACTGAATTCCTAATCGTACTTCTTTTACTCTTGTCTTTGATTCTTAGTTGGTGTGAGAATACCATTCCATACTGACAAGATGATGCAAAATGCTTGGATGGAGTACTGAAAGCTCCTGTGAAACAAGGTGATATCTATGGCTTTGATTTGAAAGAGGAGACTAGTAGTTATAGTCATGTTGAGGACCAAGGCAGAAAGGAACCAGGAGATAAAATCTCAAAGATAGACTGTATTGTCTTTGCTACAATGCTTTCATTAACAGCATCATACTGATAACAAAGTGACCATAAGTCAGGTAAATGCATCTGTGTGAGTAATGGAGTTCACAATGTCTTTAGGTATTTGAAGGAGAAGGGTGATCACTCCAGGATGCAGAGCCCAAAAGAACTCAAAATCAGCATGCAAAGGAGATTTCTGAGAGCTCATGTTGACTGTGGGGACTATTCATAAAAGCTAAGGTATGCAGGGGACCTAAGTGACCCTCAGCAGATGACTGCTTAAGCAAATATGCTGTAGATGCACAAGGAAATATTATATGGCCAAATGGAGAATAACATCCTGCCATTTGCAACAAAGTCAGTGAAATTCTAGGACATTCTGCTAAGTGAAATAAGTCAGATGGAAAATCAAATAACTCATGCTGTTTCTCACATTTCAAACTTTTCAAAAAGTAAATTTTGCCCCCATTGTAAAATAGTGGTTACGAGTAGATAGGAAGGGAGGTAGTGGAGGTTGGAAAAAAGGCATTGAACTTGTTAAGTGTACGCTATAGGTATGTGTTGAAATATCAAATGGAGCTCTATTAGCATTTATAGTTAACATATGCTAATCAATGACTTTTTAACATAAAAAATGGAAGGGAAACATTTGTAAAAGGGGAAAAGATAACAAAAAGAGATACTGCATAGCAATGTAATTGATAAAAATGCACATCCTTTAGATTTCCTCTTCTTTCCTATCTCTTAATATAGCACTGCATGAAAGAGAAAAGTTATTTATAAATTCTGTGAATTACCAGCAACAAGCAAAAGGGAAATTTCAAGCTGTTTCTCTTAAAAAGTTTAAAACATTTATATTCTTGTACATTGCTACGGCCCATGTCGAGAAAGTAGACCATTATTCCTAGTTTACAATTTATACAATAGCATCATTGATGAAACCTCTCTGTCCCTGTAGTGCACCTCATTCTGATTCCCAGAGTCACTAGAGGTGCTGCCTCTGACCCAGCTCTGTTTCCCTGGATGGTACAATTCCCAGATTCCTCTTTGCGAATGAACTGTCTATTCCTCTGGGAGTTCTGCCACTGCTCTCTGCTGCTCCGCCAACATCCCTGCTTCCATGAGCAGTGCCTTGGTAGATCAGCATGAGTCCACTGTATCTTCTACTGTTGTTCCATTCTGTGTTCCTTACAGCACACAAACCAAAGTGAGTTCTACCAGAGATGTGCCTGTAGGGTCTGTCCCCACTGTACAAATGTGCAGGTAGAAGTTAAGAACACCATACTTACATGGCAGCAGAGTTCTTAGGACTCTGTGCATAGCAGATAAAGATTGTGCTCATTTGTATATGTTAACTTGAATATTAAATGAATTGCTTAATTAAGTGGGCTAACCTGAATCATATGATGTAATAGAGCAAAAATGTCTAGTAACTTAGCATTTTCAAAACATTGCTTACATTAAATTTCAAAGTATGGTTGTTGTGTGTCTTTTGAGAAGAAAAGAACTTCTTAAGCTTATCAATGAATGGACTACAAACTAGTTAGAAAGGGAAAGGAGGATTACTCATTGCTAAATGAGCTAATCGTGCAATTCCTTAAGAGACTACAGAACTACAAGATGCTTTTAGTTTTATAAAGCACTTTTAGCCCCCTAGTTGGAAGGAATACTTAATTTGTCCTCTATATTTATTTTGAAGTATATAGAAATGAAAATTGAAATATACTGAGGGAAGAATAATAAGACTGGTAGTAAATGGAGATTTCTGCTGGGCTATGAACAGAAATAGCTTCTATTCCATTCTCATAAAGGAATGGAATTTGCTTTGCTTTATCTAAAACTTATTTCTATTTAAGGACATCACTACTGGATTTTTCCCCATTCCTTCCATATGTTCTGTGTCCTGTCCCTATGGAATCTTCTTGGTATATTACAAGAAAGCAGGATTTTATTTTCTCCTTAGCAAACTCCCTCAGCACAGAAAGCATTACCAATGGATCAATTCTTTACCTACATTTAAATGTTCAGGATGAAATCAGGCACAATTATCAAGCTGACCTTCTTACTGCTTCTGTTCTGTTGATTCATTTGCCTTTGTTGGACCATTACAATTATGAAAAGGATTTCAGTGTGTAGTTTCACATTTTTTAAAAGGGCAAAGATATCACTGATCCTAATCTCTGCTCTGTGTTTTTAGAGCATACCTGAGCAATTTCCAAAAGGTTTATCTCCTGAGGGTAAGAGAAGGAGTTAAAAAAAAAGGGGGGGTAAGAGGAGCAACCCTTCCTACCTCCCTCCACTCTTCTGCACAAGACAGGAACAGAATTAGAAACTGAAAGGGGCCGGTGAGCATGCCTCTGGGGCCACATAGGTGTTCTTCCATATTAGCAGCTGCAGTGTCCACTGGGCCTGCTGGAACTTGATTCTAAGTGGCTCTGAAAGGCCACTGAGGAGTTTGTGTTAGCCAGAGGCCACGAAAGCTGCCATCCCCGGCTGAGTGATTCTCTGTTCAAACTGGGCAGAAGCCCAACTGGAACAGAGAATCTGTTTTCTTCCCTCCAGTTTCAGAGGGCCCATTTCTCTTTGCTCCTTCATGCGCAGGCATAAATGGGGAACAAAAATATGCATTTATAAAGACAGTAATAATGCTAATTGTCATGACGAAGGGCTAGTAAACATCGAAGTAGCACTGATAAGGAAGTATATCAATACCGAAGAACCCTGTAACCTAGTCCCTTTTAAAGAAGATGCACACTTGTTAGAAACAGGCTAACAATTAAGAGCTAGATGCTTTAAATACAAAGCTGACCCTGAGCTCTCTGGATGTGCTCCAACTCTGCGATACCCATAGCCTTGTGGCATCTTTCTCACCACAGTTTGGGGGTCACTGAATGTTCCCCAATTCCACTTTTTCTCTTATTTCTATTCTGCTATTGTCTTTTCCTCTTTCTAAGTTACAGGCCAACAAATAAAGCAACACACACACACACACACACACACTCGTCGTAATTCTGGACAATTTCTTAAATTATTCTAGACATTCTTCGCACAGCACTTTTCCCCCAGATCTGCAATTGTGGCACTCCAGCACAGAGTTCACGTCCTGGACCGTGCCTTCTATTAGTGGCTGTCTGGGCAGTCTCCCAATAAAACGCAGCGGCTTCGGTGTCATTAGTGGGATGATGGTATTTCAGGCCTCTTCCTTTCATTCCTCTTTAGTTTACTATTAGTGCCACTGAGCTTAATGAACCAAAACGCCTGCTCATGCATTAAAAACAGTGAGGAAGCCTTCTGCCCTGGAAATATAAATGCTAGGCTCTATTTTCTCCAGCAGATATTTTTTTTTAGCAAACATTAATGGAAAAGAAAGCACGAGAAAACGTATGTAATAGAGGAATGTTAGAAAAAGACATCGTGAAATATTCAAACAATGAATGTATAAATTTGAAAGCACACAGTGCCCTCACAAATAAAGTGCGTTCATAATGAAAATGAGTCATTAAAGTATAAATACTAGCTGTTAACATACTTGAGTGCCAGTTATAAATGTATTAATACATTAATTACTAACTATAATTACTAACTATAATCAGAAATGGTTATCCTGTGAGAATTGTGGATATATATCTGTGTGATTTTCCATTCCTATTTGTATTTCACAGCATTCCCCAGTGTTGTACATAGGCTAGGCACCGACGTAGAAGTGAAAGCAAGACCATGTTGCTAAAACTATCAAGTTAACTGTAGAATGTGAATTTTGTTTTACCCCACAACAAAAGCTCAGTTGTTGCGAATATAAAAGTCATAATATTACTTTTAAATTAAGGGCTGATTATCTGCATAATGAGGATTACATTCATGCAGATATAAAAAAACGTTCTGAGATTTTGTCCCCATATTGTGTGGGCTGTGAGAAGCTGCTCTAATAGGTCACATCCTGGTGGCATGGCTTTCCTGAGCTCAGCTAGCAGACTCTGCAGATGGTTATTCTAACTCATTTTGTTCACTTGCATCTCAGGGAAAGGACTGTGGGAGACCGGGCCACTCAAGATTGTCAGCTTCATCGCCTGCATAGCTGGCAGCTGAGCTACAGGGAGCAGGTTACTGAAGAGGAAATTAGCCCTGCGCAGAGTAGGCATTTTTAAATAGTAACCAAGGCCAGGGGACAGAAGGAAGGGGTTGGAAAGAGAAGCAAAAGGGGGAAAGACAAACTACCACTATCCTGCAAGTTTGCCTCATTCCTTTAGTAAACAAATTTTAATCTGCCTTTCCAGACTAATAAATGCATTGCGTGGTGTTTGCAAATTCTCCCAACATTTAGAACCTCTTAAAAACCATTTAGGGCTCCTCCTTATGGATGCTGTGATTTTCCTACAATAATTTTCTATAATTGTGCCACAGAACTAAAAATAAAAATGACATGAGAAGTTTTGCCACAGTGAGAATCACAAGCTCAATGCAGAACTGAGTCATCATCTTCGCGTTTCAGGAAAATATCTCCAGGTTAGGAGCCTCACTCTTGTGATTGCCTTCCCCCTGCCTGTGCTGGCTGAGATAGAAAGCTTATAGTACGCTTATCAACTGGCCGTAATCGAGTCGGTAGCTATAATATACTACCGTATTGAAAATAAATGTGGTGAGAACTGTAAGTAACAGGGTTAGGTTTATTGAGAAAGTCCTGATTACTGTGGAGGCTGAGTACTTCTGATCCCAGGCCGAGGCTGCACACTGCGGTTATGAGATTTATCAGGTTTATTTAAACTAATCATGTGTCTAGCTCTCTTCATTATATTTCTCTTAATGATGCAGCGGACTATAATTGTTGTGGTTTGTCATGAAACTGCGGCTCATTCCATCCTTGGAGTAACTTGTCACATTTCTCAAGGTCATGAGGAAGCCCCACAGGGTAAATATTGAGTTGATTGATTGGTTCTGTAGTGCTGAGACCTATGCGCGCTGATAAATGAGCCCTCTGTATTTTCAGTGAAATGACTGAAGAAGCGAAGAGAGAGAGACTCTGAATTCTGCTACGGAGACCCAGAACACATGCTGTTCCCTGGAGATCTTGGTTACCTGCGTCCCAAGCCCCACCACTGCCTCAGCATTGAAGCCTTCGCTGTCTCATGGCCACTCCAAGGGAAGACCCTGAGGTTCCTGAACTGACTATTCAGAGAGGTGTCAACAGGAGTACTCTGTTTTCTCTTTCTTTGCCTGCACTGTTGCATCCTGAGAAGGAAGCCGATCCACAAAGGCAAATGTCACTCTTGCTGATATGATATGCTTTTTACCTGTCTGTACCAATTGTGCATGGAAAATTAAAAACAAAG
The DNA here is from genome assembly GCA_002564305.1 of Octomys mimax. Taxonomy (NCBI): domain Eukaryota; kingdom Metazoa; phylum Chordata; class Mammalia; order Rodentia; family Octodontidae; genus Octomys; species Octomys mimax. The sequence goes on along the minus strand of NDGM011182247.1, from coordinate 250 downwards.
CAAAGCAAAGCAAAACAAAACAAAGCAGGACAGTTGTTCCTTTCAAGTGATGGTTACAGGGAATTTGAAAATAGCAGTTACTTGTATCTGCTTTTGGGGTTTTAAAAAATTATTTTCCTGTAGGCAACAACTTCTCTTCTCTTAACAATATAGTAAACAGAAAGTTATGCCCGGAAACATCTTGTTATCTAAAGCAACTATGATACATGCTGCTTGTCATGACATGCCAGTTGCTGCTGTGCTGTCTCTC
>NDGM011182236.1:0-19909 GCA_002564305.1 Octomys mimax | reverse complement strand
TTTGCTGAGTTCACACACCTATAATATTTAAATGATGGAACTAAACAAAAAAAAGGGGATACAAATGACTGACCGCTTTGTATCTATATATTCAAAATAGGATAGATATAGAGCTACATTCTCTTAATTTAATGAATAGAAAGATTTGTTGTAATAGTATTTGTGAACGGGATATCATGTCTGTATCTTGTAATATGAATAACCACTAAGACAACAATATGCAATGTATTAATTATTGAAACTGTCTTACTAATCGGATTTGGAACTGTCTCATTGCTATTTATTTCTCAATAAAATTATGGAAAAAAATAGTAATATAGAATATAATAAAAAAGAATGGCTGTCATAAAGAAATCAACTAATAACAAATGTTGGAGAGGCTGTGAGGGAAAAGGAATCCTTCTCCACTGTTGGTGAGAATATAGACTAGTATAACCACTATGGCAATAAGTGTGGAGACACTTCATTGACTTTCTAACTCAGAGTGAAGTCAAAACCTTTGACTTGACCTACAAGACCCTCATAGATAATCTCTTGTTCCTTCTTAACCCCAACAACTACTTTAAACTACTGCCATGCTAACTTCCTTACAGTTTCTAGAGAAAGCTAGGGAAGATATCACCTTATTGGAAAGAATTCCACATCTCCTGTATAAAGCCATCATGGTTTGGGGTTTTGCAAAGGGAACAATACAATACAGGATGCATATTTTGTAAGTTTATTTCATAATGAAACACCCAAAGAAATATAAAAACAATGCAGGAAATCGGTCCACACACAAAAAAAACAAAGACCCCAGCGGAGTACCTGGATTCCACAGTAATGTCCTGCATGGGTCCAGCTGAAGACCTAGAGCTCTAACAGTGCCTCCCACAATTCCAACTGGCAGCCTAGAGCCCATGACAGTGTCTCATGCAGGCCTGTTTCAGAGGTCAGTGGCAAAAGTGAGAAAGTCTGTGCCAGCGGGATGAAGGATCTGGACTAGCAGGCTGAGGGAGCTGCACTAGAGCCGGGAAGTGATGCTCAAGGGAAGAACCAGAACTCCTCTGAAAAGTACCATGGCCATCCTCAGCAACAGTAAGGTCTTGAGTCCTCCAAGGATAATAACAACAAGGCCCCTATCAGGAAAGCTAGTGTGACAACCTTCTCTAGGAGACTGAGCAGTGCACCATCTTCTCCACTCTAGTCAGGGAATGATGCTGAGAAGTGAGGATCAGAGCTCTCCAAAATGAACAGCAGTCATCCTCAACAAGGATGACAACGTGACAACAAGGTCCCAAGCTCCTACAAGAAGAAGAAACAAGTTCACTAAGAAAGCCAGCATGACAAGATCATCCAGCAGAATAGCCCAAGAGAACCAGCAGCTTCCAACAGCTCCCCAGCAGCTTTCAAACAGCTTCCCTATTAGCCTCCCAAGAGCTTCTCTAGTTCTACCTCTTATGTTGCTGGCAACAATCCCCAGATGAGCCTCCCACACCCAGTACCACACTAGTTCAGTTCTATTGGGTGTAACAAGTTGGCCACCACCTGACAATCCACTACAAAAGCATCATCCTTCCTCCAATACCCTTCCATATCTTCTCCTTGAATTTCTGCACATCCCATAGGGCTTGTTCATTAATTATCTATATCACCTTACCAAATGATAATCTCTGTAAGAATGGGAATTTCACCTGTTTTGTTTGCTGCTGAATCTTCAACGCCCAAAATAGTATGTATTCAATAACTATCTGTTGCATAATTGAATAAATTAATATGAAACATTAGAACAATATTAAATAATTGCATAACAATAGCACCAGGCCCCTGTCATCAGCTCAGGGACATAAAGAGAATGCTAAGCTACAGCAGGAGTGTCAGAACAACAGTGATAAGCAGGCAAGAGCTAGAGTCTGAAAATTCTTGCATGTAAGAGTATGTGGAAATGAGGCAAAGCACAATTGTGGAGGCCACCTTGTTTTAGATGGGGATTACAGAGCCACTGTACTGAACCCTGCAAGTGGAAGGAGGCTCAGCTTGGTCACAGTGAGGACTCTGGGCTAGAAGCCCTGATTTTTCAGCTGCCAGACCTTATTTGAATCCTGCTTCTACCACTTACAAATACTTTGACCTTACTAAAGCAATGTAAACTCTTTGGAAAATGAGCCTGGTGGCATCTGTCTCATTTGGTTTTTGGAACAATTCAAGGAAAGGAAGTGTATAAAGTGCCTTTTACTGCTCCTTGTACACTGCAAGTGCTTAAGCAGACTGCACTGGAATTTATGGGGACCTTTTCCCAGGGGTACATTTAATGCCGCATTTTACCCAGAGGTAAATGAGAAGAAGTAATTTTCAGGTACCTACAAAACAGACAATTGACCAGGAAGATTTATGTTAAGGAAATAGGTCACCTGTAGAGACAGACAGACATTCAGAAGCCAGTTATGTTTCCAAAATAATTTGTCCTACTCCTGATAATTCCTTGCCATAAGGCTTTCTTCTTTGGATATTCTGCTTGATATTTAAACCAAAGATTACTTTTACATCCTTGCTAATTAAAACACACATTCAACTTTTGTTTTGAAAATTCTTTGTACTTCTTCCATTCTTGAAAATGGAAGGTAACCATTTTTCAGTGGTGAGAAAAGTATATCCTTTAATTTTGAGTTAGAAACAGAAATGTATCACATTTTAGAATGATAAGAGAGTTTTATGATGTACTTTTCCCCCTCTTCTGAAAATATGCAAAACCTCTTCTTACCTTGAATTTTTAATTTGCTTTCTTTACATGTTAAGCAGGGATTCCCCTGAGCTTCTTTTCTCCTGATGTGTGTGTAAAATTTAGAAGTGATTAGAAAATCTTTTTTACTATGAAAAGCAATCAGAGCTAATACACATAAGGACTAATTACTGTGAAGATGGATGATATGTTTTGGTATCTAATCATATTTTATTTGTTAAGGGTGATGCATTCTAAGTGGTTCCATCTCGCCTTCATTTAAATAAAAAATGAAAGAATAATCACGAGATGGAAACACCCAGTGAAGATTCATTCCAGAAGTCTTACAGCCATTCAAATCCAGAGTTAGCCCCTTTTAGCCTATGTGGCAGAAGTATGGGAGACGATTCATGTCCATGTTAAGTATGCTCATTTATCTTCTGTTCTCTTTTCCACATATCAGTGCAAGGTTCACATGCAGAAATCTTAGAAAATCAAAGATCTAAATCATAATGGCTCAGTAGAATAAGTGCTTGCCTGGCAAGTGCAAGGGCCTGAGTTCAATCTCCAGTTCTGCAAAATAAATAAATAAATAAATAAAGGCTTACCCCTTCCAAAGCTGTTTTAAGATGTTCATCTTCTTTATCATCACCATCACTCTTACTATTATTACTATCACTTGCTTTCCTTCTTCCACTTGTACTATACTATTTCACTGAGGTCACTAGTAACTGTCACCAAATGCAATGGACACTTGTTAGTCTTTGTCTTAATTAACCTCTCAACAATGTTGCATACTCTTAGCCATCCCTTTCTTGCCAAAATACACCTCTTCTTGCTTTTAAGAGGCCAAAGCCCTCAGCTTTTCTCCACCAATGATTCTTATTCTATCGGTGTTAGTCAAACCTTTTTCTTTACTTTGACATTCATTGAGGTGATATGATGTAGTTTTAACAAATAGTTATCCAAAGCTTATAAAAAGAACACCCTCTGAATCTATTACTGATCTACTCTTTCCACTTTAAAGGTGTGTTCTATGAGATTTATCTCCATATTTCTAAATAATATGCATTTCTGCATTTTAGATACGTCTTTAATTTCCAAATTAGGAGATAAGCATTTAAATTACATATGTTCTCTTCCTGAAAAAAAAATTTTAAAGCACCCTTTTTTGTTTCCTCCCTTCTCCTATTTCTCCTCCTTTTTCTTCCTTCCTCTTCTCCTCTTCTTTTCTCTCTTCTCCTTTCCCTTCTTCTACCAAAATACTTTAGCATAAATTTTTGCCTCAGCAAAAATTAGTATTTACCTTTAAAAATTACATAAATAGTATCCATAACTAAATTATATAGTATACTAAGATTACAATTTTTGTCCTGTAAAATATGTTTTCCCTGGTATCAATAATGCTGCATTTTCTCATAAAGAGCCCTTCTCAGACCTTTTCTTGGTTCAGTTAAGTTTATAATTGCAATCCCATGTAAAAGTTAGGAATTCCAATAAGTTCATTCCAACATAGCACTTCCAGTGCAACCCATGGAGAAAATAAAAACACTAAGGTGATTTTGTAGTAGTGGAGAGCTAAGGGGGTCCTAAGTCCAGTTAGAACAATGGCTAATCAGAACAAAAGCCTGGCTCCAGGGCCGAGTCAGATTTTTATTAATTCATGAAAAGGGAAGTGGCTTGGGGATGAGTGAGTGCAAGAGTGGTGAGAGGTATGAAAGTACTATGAGCTGGGCTAGGCAGGAGGCCTGAGATCACCTGTGCAGCGTGTACAGAAAAGGATATGCAAAAAATGTAATCTGCACTTCACAGATTAGGGCAGTATCTAGTGTACTGGTGTCAGTGCTTCAGTTCTGATGTGTGATTCTTAAGACCTGAGAAGCCATATACCCTGAGAGTCTTTTCTCCAGGCTCATTTTCAGCTGATAGTGTGGTGTCTGTGCCTAGCACAAGCTACTACTTGGAAATTACAGGCAGGCTATCACTGACCTGTCCCATTGCTTTAAAGACCACACAACAGCACCCCAACTAAAGCCTTCATATTCCTTCAAGCCATTGAGGGGATAAAGACACAACTTAGACAGCTCTGCATATAACAATACATGGAAATAAGGTGAGGCTTAGACAACATGGAGAAAACTACTCTTCTTTCAAGGAGAGTCATCTAGGTGGTCCTCCACAATGTCTTCCTCTGTATTTTGAAAGTTTACTAGCTGCTATAACAAAAAATCCAAATATCCATGCATAACAAATCACAAGGTTATCTATTATATATAGGAACCTCACTGCAGATATCCCTAGTGAGTGGAAGGCCTTCTCTGTGATGATTCAGTGACCCAAGATCTCTCCACATTGACATTCCTCTACCTATTGAGACCTTGGAATCCCCCTGTGAGTCCTCTATATCTGTAGGGAAGCCAGGGCAACATGTCACTTAGACAGCTTGAACGTGGCGTGTATAACTTCTATTCTGAGTCTATTGAACAGAATTTAAGGCTTGCAGCATTAACTAGATGCAAGGGAGACAAGGCATGGGATATTTGATGGAAGAAAACATGTGGGACAGATAAACACAAGTTGTCCTAATCAATTTGATGAGCTTACATGTGATTTGTCCTTCTCACAGACAGAACACAATCTGTGCTTCCACAAAAGCAATAACTCAAAGGCCCAGAAGTCACTGTTTCCCTGTTAGCTGTCTGGAAGATATAACTCTTCAAGCACAACAACTTACAAACTAAACAGATGAGTAATTTTCAGGTCCCACCCCCTAACACACACATACAGACTCAGAAGGCAGTGAAAGAGCAGGAAAACTGAAGATAAAAATAGAAGACATGCAGTAGAAGTTGGCACATAGCAAGTATGGAATCCTATGGGCAGGGCTTTGGGCTGTGGGTCTTGGAAATTCCTTAGTAGACTTCAGTCCTCTTATCTGGACTTCCTTTTCCATTGTGTCCACTCTAGGAAAATTTCCCTTGTCTATTGTTTTTCATTGGCATTTCTGAAGTGAGTTGGTATGTCTACTTTCTTTGAGAACTGTGAATTTTACAGAACACTTTCTGTTTGGCAGATGCTTCAAGATTTACCAAACAATTTCAGGTCTTTGAGGTTACATATATAGTACTTTTGACAAAATAATTCCCTCTAAAATTCACTAGACATTTTATCTATTTGCTGCCAGTCATTTTCACATCCATCAAGAGTTCTTTTTTAGATATGGTTCCAAATCCTGGCTTCTTTATTTCCAAAGCTCCATTTCTCTGTTCAGCTCACAGTTGCTATCTGTAAGTCATTCAAAAACAGAAGCTTAGATGAGAAGGCCATGTTTTTAAGTGAATATTTACTTTAAGGCCAAGTCACTTTGGATAACAGAATTTTCGATGTATCAATACTTCAACCTCGGGCCACCCAAATAGCTCAGCAGATTAAAGTGCCTGCAAGCAGGTGCAGGGGCTGGGGATTCATTCCTTGGGTCGGCTATGCCAGCCCTGCCCTCGGGGAGTACTGAGATGGCAATTGAGATTGGGCATGGTGGCACATGTCTGTAATCTCAGCTCTTGGGAGGCTGTAAATAGGAGGATCACTACAGTGTCCAATCTAGTAGTGAGACCCTGAACACCATATAGACTCTTCTCTAAAATACAAAAAAAAAAAACCTTCAACCTCAAATATTCCATCAGAAATGTAAATCTTCTTTATGTTCAAGATCATCAAGGAATTTTTTCTTTTCATTTTTATCTAAAAGATATCACTTCTAGAGCCACAATCTCCTGATTCACCTGGCATATACAACTTGCTCTATAGGATCCAAACAGTTAAAACCTAAAGTCTATCTTCATATTTACCTTGAAAACCTCCCTTTGTTGCTCATCTTTGAAAGCCCATGTTTCTTAGATCCCATTGACAAAATCTGGGATTTGATTTCACTCTCTATGAAAAAACAAGAATCAAAGCTGGCCTGCTTTCATTTCATGAATGTTAGAAGGCAATAAATTGTTAGGTCAGAAACAAAAGACTTTTTAAATCATAGCACAACAAGTAACATGAGCATCATGCTGGTTCTCCTTTTTGTATCCCCAAGTCCCATGGGGAAGACACTGAAAGGCTCAGGTGAGTGCCATACACACAGTGAGCAGCTTTCCGAGAGAAAACCTATGATTTGGGAACCTGTTATTTTATGTCAAGCAGTAAGGAAGCTGCTCTGCATCCACAGAGAGACACTGCCCCACTTCTAAAGGCAGCTTGCTATAGTCAGAACACTGAGAAATGGCCCTAGTGAAGGGTACCCAGGGTCTTGTGTCAAAAATCTCACAGCCATGAATGTTGCCTTTCCCCAAACTCATAATGTGCTTTACTTGAGGTTTAGGTCATGATTTTCTGCTCAACAACACTGATGGCTCATCAGGAAGCTCATTAGAAAAGCAAGACCTCTAGCCTTGTGGATCCCCAGCGCCTAATGTTGCACCGCATAAGAAAACAATTCATATTACAGATAAACTAAGAGATTTAAATGATTTATCTATGAATGATACATATTATAGAAGCTCAGGAAAATCACACACACACACATATCCTTTGAGAAACACAAAAATGGATGTCTTTTTTAATGGAGTCTCTATTTCATAATAATAAACATTTTTTAATACTCTTCTCTTTTCTTTTCAAATACATCACATTCTACAATCTCCAGTGCACATCGTTGGACAAATTCTGTGACTTGGGTAAAATAATCCTAGCTTATAATTCACATTTTCCTGGACATAAAGTGTGTGCCCTTCCATTATATCATTTTTCTTTTATTATAGTTTTAAGATACCATTAAATGGAGGCCTAATTATTTAGTACTTAGACTGGTCTTTGTGATTTCTGTGCTACAGAAGCGTTTAGCCACAGGTGCTTCTGCATCGTCTGGGTGAATTTTGTTCAAGATGTGAGGTGCAACTGGCAACTAGCAGAGAGGGGTTAGAGATTTTGCAGCATCAGAACCTCACTGTGAAGAAGCATCCAGTGCAAAGTGGCAGTGGCACTGAGGGTGGGAAACCTTGCTCAGCTGGCTGGGTGGGACATGCCATGCGTGCAACGCTGATCATTTTCCAGCTTGGCAGAGATCCACTATTTTCCCTATTTTCATGTCTTCAGTGTCTAGAAATCTAATTTTGTTTTCTTCCCCTTAAATCTAAGGTCTTTGTTTATTCTACAGCTACCTTTTTATCCTTCTTTATAGCACTTTTATCTTTGTAAAACAAATCATCTCTAGGAAAGAGCGTAAGTAAAATAATATGGATTTAGGACTCATTTCTACCCCAAGGATTCTCTGCAGCCACCTTATGCCTGCCTCTTGGCCATGAACACACTTCCTCCCGCCCTGTTACTTGTTTCCTACCCTTGTTTGGGGAATAAGGACACATCAGGCATTTCAAATGATTACATCTTGCTTTGAGCAGTTAGACTGAGTTTTAAGATTATTTCGAAAGAGATATAGACCATTAATTTGATCCTTTCAAAAATATTGTGCTCACTTCAAACCCAAAGTCCCTGCAAGCTTAGAAGCACTAACCACAGTTCCTTCACTCAATATGTCTGTACTTGTAATTAGACTGGCTCAAGAAGTAGTGAAGTGCAATAGTTCTACCACAACACCCTAACCTGACTTAAACTGGGATAAACCATTAAATCAATATAGGAATGTTTGATATGTCAGTTTAGTTTCCAGGCCTAAGAGATTAGCGATGAGTTCAGAAAGACACAGAAGTACAGATCTACAGAGGTACACAGATCACATTAACCCATCAAGGGGAATTCCTTTATTTGCTTATCTACCCGCCTGAGATCCCTAAAATTATGGCTTTCATCATCTTCTGAAGAGCATTATAACCTTGCCGTTTGCCACTTACATTCTGGAAATTAAGTTGCTGCTTAACAGCCTAAAGGCCAGGCCCAAAACAAGCTGACTGTCTTGGCTTCTCAGCTCTCTCTGTAGCTCAGCTCCCCTTCCTTGTCCATGCTGCAGCCCTCCTGTTCATAAATGTGGCTCTGGGATTCATCCTCAGGAAACCCTCTCCTGAAGTTGCCAACTCTCTCTCAAACCACTGCTCTGATTTCTGGCTCCAAAGAGATCTACTCAGCAGTAATCCAGACTCATAATTCATGGGTGTAACTTCACATCCAGGGGCAATGAGCTGTTTTTCCATAAAAGAATAGTCACTATTGGAACCCATATCTTCTGTTACAGGAAATCACATTAAACATTAACTTACAAATTCTCCAACATTTTTTAAGGGGAGCGAGGAAAAAATAGGTATAAGAAAAAAAAAAAAACCTCTCAAATAGATTTTTGTTGAAATATACCAGAAATGGAGTTTGAAATGCCAGCAGAATGTTCCAAACACCATTTTTAATGATTTTCCATGGATATAAAGAGTGAAGCCAGCACATAGTTTATTACTGGAATTGGAGTTTGTCTGATGCAATAGTTAAACAGCTACAAGACTTTCCTCATAACTCAAGCAAATGAAGCCTAAATGAATGAAATGGGAAGCTGATAGCAAGTTGAGAGAAGGGGTTTTTCTAGACAGCAAAACATTTCTCAAAGCTCTGAGACACATAGGAAGTGAAAGTGAATGGAAGATGGAATCAAAAAATAAACCAGCCACCTCCTTTAAGGAAAGAGGAGCTATTTATAATGTATTCATCTTGTAAGAAAAGAGGTGAAGGATAACAAAAATTGAACATTTTAGTTAAAAGCTCTGTAACAGCTTGTTCTCATTTGGTGTAATTTAGTCCAGCAGATAAAATACCATGTCCAACTGCCATCTAAAACTGTCATGAGATTTTACTACACTGAATCTGTACTCCACTTTCCCTTCTTGAGAGTATATGTTGTTCTGTCTTCCTTTCTTAGATACCATATGTCAAGCAAAAGAAATTCAGTTGCTACTAACTTTTAAAGGAAAACACCAAGCCATTCTAGTGAAAGATCATGAAAATGATTAACATTAAATTAGCTCTGAAATGATTAATATAAGTTCTCTCTACAGGTGTAAGAGCTGACTCTTCATCTTCTTCTGTATTTTGTCCACCTTCACACTTGTCCAGAAAAGACTACAAAGAGTTAAGTCTGATGGGGACATTGGAAAATGAAGAATCTTAAAAATGAAAAGGAATATTTTAATCAGGATTAGACAAAGCCCAGGGTCAGTGGTCAGTGCCATGACTTTCACAGTTTTTTGTACTTTAGCTGTTCATTTCCTGTTCACTGAAGGAACTGGTCGCCATTTTCCTTCCAAGCTTTCCCATAGATCTTAACATCATGGGGGCTGGGCCTCACTGGAAAAAGAAAAAATATATAAGAAAAGGAGAGAAGAAAAATGTCAGGTTAGTTTGAAGGCACAGTAATAGGAATACCCTTTTGAAAAATCTAAAATTCCATGTACAAATAATTTCCCCTGTTTGCCTTCTTAAGAGTCACTAAAATTATGCATGTCTTTACCAGTTGGTGGAAGATAGAATTTCTTATTTATTATTTTAGTTATGTATTTTTGTTGTTGTTGTTCTTTGTAATCCCTTCTACGTGTGTTATTCCAGCTGCTTGGAGTAATGAAAGTCTAGGCAGCACTTTATTTTCAACATTTTGAGCTTCAGTGTTTTCATTTTTTGTAGAGAACAGTATGATATTTGGACCATTGTTGAAGAAGATAAATGATAAGACCTGTAAATGGCTTAGCATATTGCATGCTGTTTAACATGCTCTATGTGATAGAAGCCAGTAGAGTTACCATGCTTTTCTGTTTGTCTTATTATTACCTTAGTATCAAAAAACAAGATGAAGATGAAATTACCAAAACACAAAGAAAGAGGAAACATTATTGTGTTTTGTTTTTTTTATAAGAGTAAATTCTACTTTTGGTAGTGAAAGAAGCATCCATCAAAGAATCAGCATACGTGTTGGGTGTATTCAGATCTTGCTAGCAATAGTGGGCAAACCGTCTTTTGCCACCCACTCTTTTCTGCTTCCCTCACACTCTTTGCTTAAGTCTCCTATAATGTGTTTCCCTTCTGAGGGGTATTATTAACATGTCTGTTTCTGTCTACAACCATAAACTGTCTTCTCCAGCTCTGTTACTGCCTGATGTAATAAAGATCTCCAAATGTTGAATAAGTGAAAGAATAAATGAATGAACTTTCCTCAACCCAACTTCCTTTGTATCCTGTCCTAAAGAGGCATTGTAAAAGTAAAATGAATTAGGGTCAGGAAAAGTGTCATTAAAATGCAGTGTTTCATAAGTAATCACTTAGGGAAGAGTGACATCCAGATAAATATGGAATATGAGCAGATTAAGGTTAAAAAAATAGTAAAGGAAATGTCCAGCTGAAAACTCATCGACCGTTACTGAAACTGTCTTACAAAGCCCACTAATATCTGAGGAAGACCCAGTCTGAAGCAACCAAAGAAAAAGTATGTGAGTGATTATTATTCATGGCATTAACTCTCCCTTTTGTCCAATTTATGAAATGAAACTCATGTTGTTTTTGGATAAGTCTTCCTATCTTGATGATCCCAGTGGAAGCCCAGGAGCTTAGACCTCTCTTTTTGACTTCCATGTAAGTGATCTAATCCAGATGGAAATCTTTTATAGACACTGTAAAGTACTCCATCTGAGAAGCAAACAAAAGAAAATCAAAGAAAATGAAGTATATGAAAGCTGAATTACCCATTAAGAGATTATACTGAGGTCTGATAATGATTTAACTTGGTGTTGTGTAAATGCTGTAGATAATTTTTAAAAAAAACTTTCTTTCTACTTACCATTTTGAGGGTCACTGAAATTGTGAATATCTTTGCCAGTTGGTGGAATATATAACTTGTATTTATTATCAAAGCATGTAATTCTTTTAGTTATTCTTTGTAATCTCTTCTCTGCATGCTACCTGATCCTCTTGGTAGCAATAGGACCATGGATAACTTTTTTTTTTTAACACTTTAAGCTTCAGTGTATTCAGTTGTAGTAGAAAATAGGGTGCTTACTTTGAAGATTATTGAAGAAGATAAATTTGTAGAAATACATTAGTAGATTCCATGGTGTGTATGCACTACACAATGAGGGTTAATAGTTACCATCCTTTGCCATTTGTCCATTATCACCACCTTAGTGCCAAGAAGCAAAATCAAGATGAAGTTACCCAAAGGCAAAGAATGAGAGCCCTTCTTTTTCCAGCATGATAGCGTAAAGCTAGAAACTCTTAATATCAATCACATTGATATTAGACTTAAAAGAACTTATATACAGGGGTACCCAATAGAATAGCCAAAATTAAGAAAAAGGCAACACCTATCAACCAAGTGTTGGTGAAGCTGTCGAGCACCTTGAACTTTCATCTGTTGGCATGAGGTTGTAAAACGACACATCCACTTTGGAAAATGAACTGATAATTTCTTAAAAAATTAAATTTGAATCTTTCTTGTGACCAAACAAAGCCAACTCTAGGTATTTATCCAAAGGCAATGAAAACATGTGTATATAAAATATGTTATGAAAATATCAGGAGCAAATTTATCAACAGACTACCCCAGGAAGAGCCTAAATATCCATCAATAGATAAACATAAATAAATTGCACCATATAGTTACTACAACATAACAATAAAAAGGGGAAAACCACTGTATGCTAGGTGAATCTCAAAAGTGTTTTGTCCAGTTGAAGAAGTCCTATTCAAAAGAAACTCATATCATGTGACAATTTATAACGGGGACAAAGCAGGATGACTGAGAAAAGGAGCGAGGAGCTTTCTCAGATGATAACTTGGGTTTACACAGCTACATGCATTTCAAACTCTCCACCAATGTATACTTCATCACATTTATTGTATATTTTATTGTCTCAATATATTTCATATCAAATAAAACTACAAATATTGAACTCCAATTAATTAAACACAGGCTAAAGTTGTGAAAATAGATATGAAATAGAATAAATGCAAATGTTAAAACTGAAATAGAATAAATGCAAATGTTAAAACTAGGTAGTAGGCAATTTTTTTCATTTTATATATTTATTGATTTTTATAAAATGTTGGGAAAATATGGTGATAGCAAAATGTTTTTACTTCCTGAGGAAGTAATTATATTTTTATGTTTCCTCCAAAAGTACATGTTTGTAGTACATAATAATACATCTTAATGTTTTCCCTTTTTTATCCTCTATACTTTTCCTGCCCCCCGCTCCTTCCAACTCTTGACCCCCTTTCCATTTCCAAAAATTCTGTTTTCGTAATTTTTCTTCATCAATCCTTTACTGCCCTCTTTCCTTCCTCCTTCTCCAACCATCTCTTGTTCCCTCATTCATTTGAAAAAAGAGACACATACACACTCATGTTTATAGCACCACAATTTATAAAAGCTAAATCTTGGAAACAACCCACATGCCCATCAACAGATGGATGGACATAGAAAATGTGGCAGTTTTACACAATGGAGTGTTACTCTACCATAAAGAAAGATAAACTTGAGGCATCCTTAGGTAAATGGATGTATCTTGAGACCATAATATTAAGGTCAATAAGTCAGACATACATGTTTAAATATCATATGAGTTTTCTTATATGAAAGTCTCTCAGTAGATGATAGATAGATAGATAGATATAGATAGATGATAGATAGATAGATAGATAGATAGATAGATAATAGTAGGGAGATGTTTTTCAAGTAGAGGAGTAATTTTTTAAATTTTCCTTTGTCATAAAGAGTCTTGCTGTACTGAAATAAATTACTCATAAAGTATAGAAAAAGATATCAATGTGTGGTAGCTCAGGGTAAGTGGTGATAATAAACAATACATCACTGAAAAACAGAGCTAGTTAGATATGAGTGCCCTTTCCCCACTTCTTCCCTTTCCTTCTTACTTTTCTAATCGCCTGGCAGTGCCTACTAACTTACACCCACCACCTCAAAAGGCAGGTTCCAGCCATTTGCATCTGAGTTGGAAGCAAGACCAACTCATTTAGGGATTGGGGAAGAGTGGATTGTAAGGTAGAAAGCAGAAGAGGGTACCAACGTGCCTGTGCCAACACTACGATTGTGTGAAGTGAGCATGGCAAAGATCTGTGCCTTTACCACCAAGAAAGAAGCTCCTCATTGCCAACACTAGTATAATAAACGTGGAGGAAGCGGAAGGGCTTCTTTCTCACTGGGCCAGAAGTAAAAGCAGCACTATGTATGAAAGATGGAATTTTCCTTTTGTTAACAGGATATGACTTTCCATTTTTCCACATTAGGACTTCTTGGCATCATTTTTTATGGACTCTGGGTTCATAGAGAGTGGCTGTGTGCTAATTTTGATACTTTTTTGTAAAATAAAATTCATAACAAAGTAGAAAGGGAACATTATCTTAAAAATTAAATAAGCTCTCAAGAAAAGCTTTATCAAGGTAATATAGTTCATTCCTTTGGAAATACCACAGGATTTTTACCTTTTATAGATGAGCATAGGATCTTATATTTTGGCACAAAGGAAAGGAAATTTAGGAAGAATAAAAGGAAATGACCTTATCAAGGCTATGACTCCACAATAACAAATAGGCTGACAACACTTGATTTTAATGAACACATGAGTGAAAGCAATTAGCATAATTATTAATTTTGCCTTCTATAATTTCAAAACAACCACTTTCAGGAGATGGGACTTCTGCTAATGACTTAAAGGAAGCACCACCAAGTATTTTCAAGGCTCAACAGCTGTCCCACAGCCTTTTCTGGGAGGTGGCAGGAAACAGCCATAGAAGACAAGCCTGAGCAGGCCATTGTCACAGGTGCCATGGGCCTGCACTTGACCCAGGGGCTTCCAGTCCCTACCCACTCGGTACAAGCAGAAAATTTTAAATTTTCAGCTTTTTTGCTTTGTTCTAACGCCTTAGTAAGTTTTCCTTTAAAAGGCTATATTAGTAAGCACAAAAATAATTGCTAGAAGATTAAATGAGTTAAATCTTCCTCTATAATGTCCATCAAAAGGAAAAACTTATGAAAGCAAATTTGACTTTCTGGAAATGGAGAATTTTTCTTGCCTGTGATTTGTACTTTAGTCAACATATTGGTCATTCAATTAATATTAGATGCACAGTGTGTTAATTATTGTTATTTTTTAGTTATTTTGTCATGAAAATTGTTTTATTTTTTCACAGAATGCTTTTAAAATATTTTCTTTATTAATATCTACTTGTATTACATTAAAATAAAAAACACAAAAAAGAATGATCACAAAATAATATTGTTTAAACTAAAAGAAGAATGCCAAACTAAAAGAAGAATGTCCACGCTCATCAATAATTTAAGAAACAGGAATAAGTGAATGAAATATCATTTTTCTAACCTATCAAACTGACAAGTATTAAAAATTGGCAAGCAAATGTGGGTTTCCCATAAAAAAAAAACCTTGGACATAGGAATACAAACTTACTATAATTTTTGCCACAATGTGGATAATGGGAAGTTTTGGCAGTATTCATTGAGAATTTTAAAATATTCTATTTTAAGGTTTTCTACTACCAATGAAAAGTTTCCACAAAGATTTATAGTTTTTAAGAGGTGTATTGCAAAATTTTTTATAGGAGCCAATAATTGGAAATAATCCAAGAGCATACTTATAGGGGATGGCGAAATAAATAATAGTTCCTCTGTAAATAATAACAACAAGCAAAAGAAAATTATGATTCTTTAAGAATATTTAGGGCCAGAGAGATAATTCAGGGGACTAAGCGCCTGCTTAGGAAAGCACAGGGTCCCAGATTTGATCCCAGGCACCATATGCAGCCCCTGCCACACCCCCAGGCTCCCTGAGCTGGCCACCAAGTCTGGGCAGGCAAGGTGGTACACACCTGTAAGGCCAGTGCTGGGAAGGCTGAAAACAGGAAGATCACTAAAAGTCCAAGCTGTGTAGTGAGACCTTGTACCAAATATATTTTTTAAAAAAGAATATTTAGTAAAATGTTTATAATATGAAAGTAAGTAAAAAAGAAAGCTCAAGTAAAAATTATATTTAGATTATTATTACAGTTGTATAAAACTAGGTCAATGTGCATGAAAGTCCTGCAAGGTTATTTATCAATATTTGTGTATGGTGAAATTTTGGGTGGTTTTTGTTTTCTTGTATTTTGTATATTTCCTATAATGAGCATATTCTACCAGACACCAATAAACCACTACTTTGAATTGTAGCAAGCAAATTTTATGCTTTGCTTGGCTCTCACAAGCCATTGTCAGTCCATTCAGTTAAATGATGGAATAATTCACTGAAGAAAAAAAAAAAACAGTCATGCAACCTGGTTGGTTGGCACTTTGTAGACAAAGGAATTGGCTAATTTCCCATTCTTGTAATTTTTCAACTAGTTGGTTTGGCATCACATAAATATAGCCAGAGTTGGAACATTTGAAACTGAAAAGGCTTTAATGCCAAAAATCTCTTACTCAAATTGAAAAAAGATGAATACCGAATATTTTTACTATAGCTTTTCTCATACATAAAAATGAATTAATAAAGCAAATCACCCAGCACCGGCAGCTATATTTTGAGCATTTTTGACTGTAAGTGTAGTCCTTACCCCATCAACCTATAGGAAAGCTATTTGCTAGGCTGCAGGGAGTATGGGGCTCCACAGGGGAACGCAAAGCTGCCTGCGTCAGGCGTGCCTGGGCTTCCTGGCTTTCTGCATCTGTTGCTATTTCTCCGTTGGTCACTTTGCATGAGGTCAATTTAACCTTTCCAGTTGTTAATTCATAAAGGTTAAAGAAAAGATTGTCCAGAATTTGAGTCTTTTTCTCCACGGCAATGTTTCCTACAATCAGAAAAGCCCCAGCACGTAGTAGGCTCTCAAATTTTTCCAAGTGGGAGGAACCTGCAGTGTAATTAATGCCCATAGACTACAGAGATGCAGACACTTCCTTACATTAAAGCCTTGAGAGAATTATTTGGGTAAAAATTCCATCTATTGGTTAAGAATTGGGGTTGTTATCAGTAATTGACACTTCATTAACTGAAGAGTGTTAGGTCCTTGAGAATAAGTATGACTGGAAAAGACGACGGAAGAAGTTTCAGGGACTTCATAGAAGAGAAAAAGAAAACAATGCTTTTCCACTATAGATTATCATAGCTTTAAATAAATCATCCTGTCTTTAAATAAGCAGAGTCTGCTACTAGAAATAAGTAGCTTTTTTCAAAGCAGAAAATTCTAAAGACTTGTTCAATGCATTCTCATATCCTTAATCCCTACAATCATCTGTCAAGCAAGACATTTCCTATTCCCATTTTGCAGATAGGAAAGAAGAGACTAAGATAAATTATAAGTCTAGATTGTTTTTATTCTAAAATTCTAAACCATGGAGGACAATTAATTAATTGATTATTGTGAATTTTTTTTCAATGGAATACTGGGACACGAAAGGAATTTAGTTGTCTTTTGAGTTTAGCTCAGGCATCACAACCTCGTGTCACTGGTAAAAGTCTTTCAACAGAGCTAAGCTCCCTGCCTGGGTCCATGACAAATAATTTACAGAGTCATTTCTTCAATAAGTGGGCAAGACTGGTAACTTGCAGGCATGTTATCTCATGAATCCTGCAACATAGCTTTAGCAACCTCCTGGGTAGTAAAAAAAATCCTCCCTAAACACTTCTAATATCCTTAAATAAATACTGAAAACTTCCAAGTAAATACCCAGAAAGCAAAGGTTGAACTGAGAGCTAAACAACATTAAATTATTTAAATTCCTGAATATCAAATAAAAGAACTAGAGACTAGGTAAATTAGTGGGATGTTTACATACCAACTGGATTTCTAATCTAATTTGCAGTGGTATTTGGAACATGGCTGACCATTTGAAATAAATAAGGTGTTGTCTTAGATTTAGATGATTAGAAGACTTTGTAAAGATCTGTTTTATGGTATGATACTGTCTAGCAAAAGGATATTGCTTTAGGAATGACTGCTGCCAAATTGGGGGCTGTTTTCATGGTAGACATAGCTGAGCATAATTGTGTGCAACATCAATCTTATCACTAAACAGAAAACTCAAACAAGCTTTCATGGATAGTAGCTGGAATTGAAATAAATGTGATTTAGAGTGCTTTTTATTCCAGAGAGTAACTGTGCACTCTGGCTAGCATTTGAGAACTATAAACAATGTTCCGGAAGTCAGAAACAAATGTTTTAATTTTAGTGAGTTAAAAAGTTCGCGAAAGAACATCTGAGGAGAATAAGACTGTTCCTGAAAGCAAGAGCAAAATCTGACTACTCCCTCAGAAGGGCAGCAGTCCAGACAAGGGCTTTGAGAATTGGAAAGTTGGATGTACATCCTAGTAGCTTCCTAATTTCTGGAACTCTGGTTTCCTCTTCTGCCAACAGAACAGCAAAGGATACATGAAAATAGAAAATGTGCACATTTCAGAGAGCCTTGCTGGTTTTGCAAAATTCACTTCTCTCAAAGCAAAGGGCACAATGGGAAATGCCAACGTTATGCCATCAAGAAAGAACGGTAGCCTGCCTGTGTCTCAGACTAATATGTATCTGTGAGCACCATTGAGAAGCTAAGAGAAACATTTACAACAGTTGATTATATACATCATGCTTTTGGAATATTAACAAGAAATTAATAGTAGTATGGACCAAGAGTACATAAATATGAGTGTTTGGTATCATAACCAATGATGTGAGTCTATAGATCAATAAGTACTGATTAAGAACTACTGTGTACTTGCCTCTAATACCTGCTATGTAGAACACTCTGTTATCAGGTAACCTTCATTGTCCTGGTAAGGGGAAAAGAGAGGAGATAAAAACTCATCAAAGGTCAACTACTTGCCAGACACATTTCTATACACTTTACTTTTTAATGTGGCAGTCCTTCAAGGGAGATATTGGAATTTTTATTTTATGAATGAAATGTTCATGAAAATGACTGAAAAATGACATAAAATAATGTATAATGAAGTTTTACACTGAACTTCATCAGGTCCTATATTTTATGATTCTCAGAAAGTAATATAGACAGCTCATAAGGGATGAAATAATTTACTTAAGTGACTATAAATGCCATCATGAAGAAGCTGATCTTTACAATGGATTCTAAAAATACAGGTAGGAATTGAAGAGATGAAACGATGTCTGGAGGGGAAGAGGTGTGTGTACTGGGGGAAAAGTCACTTAATCAGAAGTGCAAATCTATTAATAAAAGTAGTGCATAACACAGTGGCCATCTGATAGGTTAATTAGATGGTAGACAATAGCATAGGAAGAAAAGATGTGTTGAGATTACAAGAAAATAAAATCAGAGAAAAAAAGTCTTCACTATTTGGATTCTAGTTAATCTAAAAAACAAGAATAAGAAATTACAGATTCTTGAAAATAAAAGATATGATTCAAACTTCAAGCCAATTTGGTGAGTAAAATTCTTAGCCATCATGCAAGCTAATTTTTAGTGGGACTGATGACACACCTGCAGAGATATGTCCTGATGACACTGATGTTTTAGGAAAACACCATTGCATCTGATACAACAGAGATTAGAGTAGGAATTCAACTTGACTTGGGAAGAGCACTATATTCTTTCTAATGTGATTACAATGTTCTGAATGTAGAATTGCATCAGAGGATCAGAGAATCAGAGAAGTTGTTTGCTAGTGTAAGGAAGACTCCATAGGACTGTGGATAGAGATGGGGCGGTAAGACAGAGAGCAGGACAGTGACTGAGATATTTTGCTTCCCAACAGAAGAACTCCTGACAATGGAAGCTGAAGTTACAAGACAGCCCATATAATTCAGTTCCACATGTGTTAATCCAGCAACAGCATTTGCACTACATCCTTGGTTCTCCATCAAACACACTTACAATTCAGAACTGACTATGCAGCAATAGAAAGTAAAGGGAATGCTTCATGGTATTTATCTTTTAGTTCAAATATTCAGCTTTCCCTGAAAGAATATGAAGGTAGGGATGTGGGGTTTGCAGAGAGTGGTTCCTTCATGCCCATATCACCAAGTGATAAAAGATTAATATGGTTATTTTATTACCATTGATCTTATACCAATATCAGCTTTACAACAAATATCAGAAACACACTGATACCCCCTACTCTGCTTTTGCTTTGTCCACTCTAAAAATGAGATATTGGGCTGGCGAGATGGCTCAGTGGTCTAAAGCACCTACTTGGAACAAGCTTGGCGAAG